>JACSZP010008507.1:0-10914 GCA_016161895.1 Pinna nobilis | reverse complement strand
CGAAAGACAGGGACGGCCAACCGCGGAGTGGCGCTTACACGGCTCGAACTCGAGTCTTCCGATTCGCAGTCGAACACGCTAACCACTCGGCCACGGAGGACCCCATTGACAATTTGTAAGTACACACATGTACTTTAAAAATTCGTTTTCTCCTCTCAAATGCATGATATAATGAAGTTGTACTAAATACGGTTATTTCCTATGAAACTAGTGATAACTGTCAGGATAATGCATTAATCACGTTTCTCGTCCTAAATACGAATCAGACGAGAATGTTTGTAGAGCTGGGAGAATTCTGTCACGTACCGACACATACTGTGACAGACGACCTCGGCTTTTACTGTCTCATCCGAAAGAAGGGGGACCCTCGCATTGTTTAACGAATTCACCATATCGGCCATAGAACTTCCGTAGTGACGTTTTCAATCTTTCAACAACGCATCCCCGTGTGAGTAGTTTATTGGCGAGTCGTCAAGCTCTCCGAATAAAACCATTCATAAAAAGAGCATTCCCTGGTATAACAGATAAGTTTTGAAATGAAGACGCCATAGGCGGGAGAGGACAGGGTATTGGTACTCAGGGATGGAAAATTCGTAAAATAGAAACTAAAATCGTTACGCTTAAAATGAGGTTTCAGTTTATCGTCTTTCCCCATCGATNNGTAAAATTGAACCGATATGCTAACTTTTTTCTGTTGAGAGCAGAGACTGTATGAATTTTGCTTCATACGAATAGTGAAAGATTTCAGCCAGGAGAGGGCACAACTAGTACTCATTTGAATGTCGGCTATCTGTCGGAAAACTTTTCCCGCAAAAACCACGAACATATTTTCGACAAGAAACTTGATGAAAAATGATGTCGTCTTATTGTACTTGTTGCTTGAATCAGTGTGTTCCTTCACAAAATATGCAATTTATTATCCAAAGCTGCGTGTTTGTATCATCTTGTATATAAAATAGGTTGTGAAAAATCAGACTGAGTCCGCCTTTGAGTTTCTGGTTATGAGGGAATTTTTGTGTACAATGCAAAAAATCAAATCACAATGCTTGTTAATTTGCTGAAAATTTGAGACTTTAGATTATAATATAGAAAAAAACAAAACAAGGGAACAAAAAAAATGTTGGTTGAATATCTTCACTTTTATGAACATCACCTTAGTTGAAAAGCGATACTTTAGCTGCATCCCCTACAGGGGGAATACAATTATAAGAACAATATACACAATATATAGAATGGTCTCAATCTAATCAAAACAAGTAATGCAATTGTGTTTTACTTCCAGTCAATAAATATAAATGTACATTCTATCAAATTTGGTATTGCCTTTCTCTGATTCGTTTGGTATTACATGTCTTTCGGATAAGGCAGTGAAATCCGTGTCACAGTTGGGACTCAATACAACCCGTAGGATAATGCAAACCCATTAGGTGGTATCTATTGAATATCATGAGTGGAATCTTGCACAAAAACAATGACCACAACAGCAATAATTGTGCATTTATCGTATAGATTCATGGAACTGTCCAAAAAATGAAACAAAGCGATTTGTATTTACTTTCTGTTGCTGAATAATAATTCTTTGTTTCCCAGATGACGATATTATCAATACAACCTTCGTTCTCTAGTGTCTATTGATTGAACAAGATCCTTTTATCATAAGATTACCTACACAAATCACTATCTACTGATTTTGATAAATGGAATATAAAAACCTGAGAGTAGTATTGTCATCACATTAATCACTGAACCAATTTTATTGTTTTCTGCAGCCCATATCATATTGAGGTCTACATAATAAAACAAACACAGGAGAAATTCTTTGTGTTGGTTTTTTATATTTGTTTCTGATATATTTAAATAAAACTTACGTCAAAAAGGTTCTTATTTTCCGGCCAAATTACCTTATCATTAATTTCAATCAATTACTTTGGAAACCCTGTTTATTTGAAGATTTGAAGAAAAAAATCATTCCCATTGGTTTCAATTCATCCAGGATCGCTTGTATTGCATACTTATGACCATAAAAACCACAGCCATATGGATGTTAGCTGGATGGACAAAACTAAGTTTCCTTTTTGTATTCAAGTTTTATCAAATAGAATAAAATGCAATGCTAGAATTATCAAACACAGTGGAACTATAGTTAATATACATAAGGATTAAAGTCAATCCCGTAAAAGGGGCAGGATCAGGTGGCCTGGATGACTAAGCATAGCAAGACCTACCAGCGTGGCTCTATAATATGACAATGTACAATTATGTCAATAAGGTACAACAGTAGAGTAATATCCAATGTTTTAAACGATCTAATTTGTCTTAAATCAGAATGTCACTCGTCACACTGGATAAGGAGATGTAATATTGCCCTAACAACTACATCAAAATATCCTAAGTGACGTCTTTATACAAATTTCTAACTATCGGGTTCGTTGCAAGTAGCTTGCCTATAAAAATAAAGCCACATATGTGAGCTTGCCGAGACATAGCGTAATAACTGTGAAATGAATGCACTGTAGGTTTGGAATGATGGGATATACTAATTTACCGGAAATTCAGGAGACAATGCTACCCTCGGAAAATATTGGAGATATACGGATCTACTAAAGTCCAAAAATGAGATAATGTACCTGAAATGAGGTATACCCTGTTAAATGGCTAGTTGAAATAAGAGGGTGATGGATGAATGCTTCATGAAACGGGCTGATCAATAGTTAATGCCCAAAGATTATCTGATAATGGCGTTTTCACTCTTTCTGAATATGTTGATCCCATGCCGTCTGCCGTTATGGTTTTCTTTTATTTACATTGAGGATATTCAACATTTTGGCAAATTTGTGACAATGATGTTGAAATGGATGAATAAGATGATAAAAACAAAATATTGGCCTAAAATAATGCTTCATACTACGGTATTATTTATGTCCAATGATCTGATGTATGTGAACAGTATAGCTGCCGGCCCTTCCAAAGCACTTGAACTCATTCCGAGTTTCAGTTTGGTTTGCATTTACGCTATCTTTAGTTTATGTGTTGCTATGTGGATTATTTTTTGTAGTATTGTCTCTGTTTTGCCTGACAATTGGGTTATCTGCCTTTCGATTAATGATTTGAATGCGGCCTTGGTATCTGAAACTCTCCGTTTACAAAAAATATATATATTTCCTCTTTTTCACATACCGATGCATGTATGTCGTCCTTTTAATAGGGAACATCCGTCCGTTTAACATTGAGATGTTGATCTAATTGATAAAACCTGCAGTAATTTCCATTAAAGTGTATATTGGATCAATTTTCAATAACCATCCCGTCAGATAAGTATAAAGGGAACAACTTTAATATTTAAAATTTGTTTCTAATCAGTATTGAAATTCTTTAATTGATTTGTTCACAACAGATAAAAATTAGTAAAGATTCTGTTCTACACTAATTGAGACAATACTATAAAGCCAATTTCGATATAAAAATTGAACAATTGGACATTTTTCTTGTTCATAATAAAATGACGTTGTTGGTATTTTTAACTCTTGTTCTTGGGACACAATGGTTGTTCGATGTGTAATGTATATTTTACCACAGTGGGATAACGCTTTGCACGACATCGTGGATGACGACTCGACTGAATAGATCTATTCAATAACTTTCCAATAGGATAAATAAGAGTCATCAGCTCCACATAATTTTAATGTTATAGTCATTTCAATAGAGCCAGTCGTTGATCACGGTCGCAAGAATGATTTGGAAACGGGTTGAGAACATTGAAGAAATTAGAGCTTACATAAAAGTTTGCACAAACACGGTCATTCGGTAATGCAGATTTTTACTAAATTAGGGGAAGTTTAAGGATCTGATTAGGTATCTTATGAGACCATTTGTAGTCGGAGAAAGAAATATCTGATTGAAACAAAGTCCGTCAAAGATGCAAAGTCTGGCCGATCTGTGGCTATAGCAGGCAAGTCAAATGTCTCAAAAGGCAGGTAATTGAAAGTGAAGGCAGATACACGATTCTTGGTATTTCTAAAACTGTTGGTATATCGCTATCGTGGGTGCATTTCACTTTGGAGCGTACTTAGAAAGTGCGAGATATGGATACAAGATGACCAAAAAATAGATACGAGTACAAACCGCTTCGCAATTGCTCAAAAATATTTCCCAAATTCAACCAAAGACAATTTGTAAACATTGTAGCTGGAGACGAAACATGAGTTCACTCTTTCGAACCAGGTAGAAAATTTAGAAACAACATATTGTAATCTAAACACGGTAGACGGCCTATAGTTGCCAAACGAAGCAAAAAAACAAAGAATGTTCTTTATTACCTAATTTTATCATGTGAAGGTATAACCGTACAAATTCCGGTGCCGAAGGGCAAAAGTATTATACTAAAAAAGCTCAAGAAATTTAATCATAAACTATGCCCTGTGTTAGGAGTCAGGCATGTTCGTCTACTTCATTATAATGCTCCATTACATACATCTGAGCTTGTGAAGCAATTTTTTATGTCGGGGAAGGTTACTGTCTGGCCACACCCACCTTACTCTCCAAATCTAGTCCAATGCGACTTTTTCCAAAACAGATTATCTGGTTGTCGTTACTAATCCTGACAAGCCCTTGGCTCTACCATCAGTCAGTGCCTCAGAGGTCTGTCCAAATCAAATCCAAATGACGCGTTTCAGAAATTGATTCAGAGATTGAAATTATGTATTTCAAACTACGGAGAACACTTTGAAGAGATGTTACCTTTAAATCACTGTTTGAGTCGAATACATCGAACAACCTTCATATAATCATATATTTTTTAACAAGATAACAACGGAGTTTTAGATAATCCGCCGTTTGGGCTTATTTACAATATAAACAATATACACTTCATTTTTATCAATAACATTGTCGTAAAAAATAAAATCTTGTGCAGATATACAAATACTTAACCGGTAGTACATCTGTCCCCCTTCATTCGGTTATTCAAACATCTTGATGAATTTCCCAGGGCAATTATCTAAGATATTGTTAATATATCGATTTTCACTTTTATGTCTGTAATTTGACAAAACAGAATTTATCAAATAAAAGAGTTGAAAGACAATTATCGGATATTGATTCAAATATCGTTAATAAGTGTATATTATCTATGCCAAAATCTTAGCCCATAATATTGAAGAAACGACGATTGGTATATTGAGTTCCTCCCATGCTATGTTGGGATTGTATATTATCTCACTAGTTCTCTCTCCGGGACAAAGCTGCGCCATTTTCTATCAACAAAAAATCGTGATTGAAAGCAAAAAGAAGGTATTCCACTCTGAAATGAATTTCGTTTTAATTCCTGCGTGTGTGTTTCTATATATTTGTACACTGGATATAAAGTCGGCACGTGCGGGGAATCTACAGGATCTGACTAGCTTGTACAACGATCTCTTGTATTCTTACAATAAAAACATCCTTCCACGGGTCGACACAGAGACGCCGGTTAGTGTGAACATTTCTTTCTTTTTTTACAGTATACAAGGATTTGACGAAGTAAACGGAAAGTTTTCTGTGTATGGATTATTTTTTGTAACCTGGAAAGATCTACGTCTGAGATGGAACGGATGGAGCTACAATAACACTTATTCTATACGATTTCCAAAGAATGATGTTTGGACGCCTCCAATTTCACTAGTTAACCCATATGATAATATATATGTGTTCGGCAAGGATTTTATGTCGGTTGTGTATTATTCCAATGGCGTAGCGTATTGGGGACCGGGTGACGTCATTTCAAGTATATGTATTGTAGACGTTACACACTTTCCGTTTGACACTCAAAATTGTTCTATTTTGCTAACTTGTTTTGGGTACGTAGCCACGGACATTGTAATACACTCTCCATTAGATAAGGTAATTTCGCAATTTTACTTCAAACATGGAACTTGGGATTTCTTAGACAGTGAAATAAACACTTATTTCAACAATGGTTTGAGTATCATGGAAGTTCACATCACACTTAAACGGCGGTCGACATTCATGATAACGACCATCATAACACCGATCTTGAGCGTAATGACTCTCAACATTTTGATGTTTATACTTCCGGTAGAGTGCGGGGAGCGCGTTTCCTTCTCAATTTCTACGCTGCTTGCACTCGCTGTCTTTTTAACACTTGTTGCTGATAACCTGCCAAAAACGTCGGAGCCAATGGCGCTTTTATCCTATTTTCTAGCAGCGTCAATGATCCAGAGTACATTTAGTTGTTTCATGACTGTAATTTGTGTACAAATTTACTATATCTCAGATGAGTTGCCAGTTCCGGTATTCATCCAAAGTATTTTACGAATCTGTGTAGGAAACAAAACGAAAATAAGGAAAAGATGTTATCGTACTTCTACCGTTCACCCGTCGGGATCTGAAACTCAGAAAAGAGTGATAATTTCAGATACAACACGCGATACGTGTCCTTTGTGTATCCAAAACATTTTACGAATCTGTGTAAGTAACAAAACGAAAACAAAACATAAATGTCATTGTAACTCTAGTGTTTATGCTGAAGGATCCGAAAATCAGGAAAAGGCGACAAGAATGGATGAAACAAAAGAAATACCTCCTCGGGGAAGTGACATCAAATGGCATGATGTCTGTAGAGCCATCGATAAGTGTATGATAGTTTTCAATACCGTTGTAATACTAACAATTATAAGTGCATTTTGTATATTTACTTTGTCTTGAAGTTGATGTGTCTTCGCGCATTACCATGAGCCTCGAACAGACAGTGTCATTTGATATATGTGTGTAATTATTTTTAAAAATGTTGTTTGATACTAGACAAAGAGAACTACGTATCGTTTACATGTACATTAATGAAAGAAGAACTAGCCAATTTAGATTAAAGATGTAACATTTCCTTCTTTAGTAAAGTGGTGAATTGGTGAGGTTTGATCAGCTTTCAAACGAAGAAGAGGCAGTAATATCATAGTTCTATCAATTTTTGTATTTTGATAGAATTGAATCTCAAATAATTGGTAAGAACAATTTGTTTTGTTATATCTCATTCCAATTACAAAGTTGAAATAGCTATCAGAATAATTTTCGGCAGAAAAGTTTTCCAATGTTTAGAATCATCTCAATGGCGGTGTTTGTAAATTGTGTCAAAATTTACAACAAGTGATATCCTATCATGATTTGAATGTTGATATTCAATCAGCAAGTTGTAAGAATGTATCTCAAATTTTAGTACATAGTGCTTGGTTAAACTTAGTGAGTTGGTTGTTTGCATCACTAGATATTGTTTATTTCATCAGATTTCTTTAACTCGTCCCTCCGTCAGATTTATGGTTGATATGGGAGAACTCTTTAAACAGTATAGAGTATGCCACTCAAGGATATGGGATGACATTCTGGAGCACGACTATTTGTTGCTGCCCTCTGCTAGTCAGATCAAAAACACATGACACTTTCAACCGAAATTGAGCTTACTAAGTTAACAAGGCTTCCGTGGAATATTTGCGATGGGGATGGCATGCCAGCGGGAAACTCCTTCCGGAGACCTTACCACATCCTGTTAGGCATTTGGAAGTGTTTTCCATGTTGAGACCATTATTATTCATCAACTTTTCCCATTTATTGGTAGATCTACTTGTCTTTACGTTCATCCTTTGCTACTTTTTCTATATTATTTCATATATGTTTCATAAATATTTCAAATATTTAATTCTAAGTAAATGTGAAAGCCTATATGTCAGGATAGCCAAATAAAGTTTTCAAGATCACATTGTTTTATACATAATAAATATAAGTGGTTATTTCCCTATGCGTCAGTTTAATGATGAATAGGTAAGTGATGCATGATTTACGACTTTAGTTATTGTGATAGCCAGTAAGCATAAATATTTCTACATGCTTATAATACATGTATACGTTTATTTCTTCTCATATTATGTAAGCATCTTGACTGCTATGGCTATTGGTTGTATTGTTGTTTTACGTTCCACTAAAGAATCTCTCACTTATATGGAGACATATCCGAGGGAGGGCTCTAATTTTTGTCTTTGCCCGGCACTTACAGCCATTGCGCAGTATGGGTTCTTAATGGGCAGACACCTTATCGGTTTGACTGTCTTTTTGGAAATACATGCGTTTGAAGCATTTGTTACTTGAATATAGTTGTCCTTACTGTGAGTATGTTTTTATAGAATATTGTTCATAAACTCATCATGTTATATTTATCTTAATTGCATACATACTATATTTTTAGCTGTGTAATGTCCTAAATAAATGTTTAATGTTCTCAGTTGTATAGATTTTACTTTCACTTTTAACTACATCAAGAATGTGAATAACTCAACGTTAACTTTATATTACTTAGACTCTTGTTCATATTTGTGACTGTAATTCACTTATAATTGCGTTTGTTTGTGATATCTTGAAACAATAAAGATGTGCAAAACTTCAATTTCACCTTTGCCATAATTTCAGATGTCTTTGAAAGACTAAACATATCTTCTAAAAACCAACAAAGCCCTATTTTTCTCCTGTAAAACTAAAATTGTGCTCCATCAAATTTGTGTCATAACATAACATTCTGCGGTAAATTTACGTTGTGACTTGCTCGAACAGTTATTTCTGACTCTCATGCATCTGTCTAAGAAACCAAGACGGCAATCACTCTACTTAGTAAACAGGGATTTGACGAAGTGACCGGAAAGTTTTCTGTGTACGGATTATTTGGTATAACCTGGAACAATCCACGACGGAAATCTAGTATGTTTGTTTCGTGTTTTTTGTTTTCTTTACACCACTCTCTACAATCTTGAATCACGTGGTTAAGGCTTATTTTTATGGCTGAAGGAAGGAGCTGAAGGATCAAATATACCCGGGAAGAGATATTGAGATTTGATGTACCTTTTCCTCACAATGGAGACTGATGTTTTGATGCCCCTATTTCACGTGTTCATCATTTAAATTTGTCCGAGTGAAGGACAAACTTGAATATTTATTGAGGTTTACTTTTCAGTCAGGTTTGAGAGGCCACACCACAACGGCAAATAGACTGAAATGAGATTGTTTTGAATGTGCGGTGGCTTCCTATGCGGGGTTAGCCTTTGCCCCATTGTTTTTGTCGTGGCAAAAGTACGTAGATTGGCAAAGTTTGGCAAAACTTTAATTCGATATTTTATCGGCAATCTTAATACAATTATTTCAGCGATTTTATTTTCGCTGTTTTTATTGTTTGGCGCTTATAACTCCTTAAAATGTTAAGTGAGCACTTCAATTTCTCGAGTATCTGTTCTTGTGTAATTAAAAACCCTCGATCAAATATAAAACAAAATATGTATTCAGTAAACAATTTCGCACTGGCAACTGACATGACCCGAGTTATCGTTTCGCAATTTAGACATTTTGGTTCTTATGTCATGACATGGAAGACTGCTTTATTTTTTCTCTTTCATTATCTTTGTATCTCCTTGTCTACCGGTGTTAACATATAACATCAAACATGTATTTTAGATAAAAAGTAAAGGCCTACATATTTCACATGTGTATTTGATGTGATAGGCGTTGGTTTCCATACCAATTGCTATACCCCTCTGGCTTGATATTGGTGTTCGATCTACTTTCCAGAAACCTTAACATTCTAACACTGCAAAAGATTACTTCTACTTATCGGCTGCAATTTTTGCATACAAACATCGTTTTCATTTGCTTTATAAACGAGTTTTTCCTCGTATTCTTCTTATTATTATTGTTATTATTATTATTATTATTATCATTATTATTATTATTATTATTATTAATTTATTTATTTATTTTGCTACATAGGGTACATGAGACAGGATATGGATTCATTAACTTTTTACCATTTAGAAATTTGCAACTCACAAACTATACTGAATTTGAATTCCTACAAATATATTTGAACGTTTTAGTGATACCAAGTAACATTAAATACTTACCCCTGCATGCTCCATCACATGATATTTTTTTCACAGTGAGCAGTTATTTTTATATATGGAAAAGGTTTATTTCCATTTTAAACTGAAAACTCTCACGAGTTTCGATAGAAGCTGTATTTATTTTTTTATTTTCTATATTGCATTAACGTTCCGTGATAAGTTATATGTCATTAATTCAATAAATTGTTTGTTGTTTGTAGTATTGTTTATTGGTAATGTGCAGACGTGATCGAATATCGGTCGATGGCTTTAACATTTGGTGTATGGTCGGTACTTTCAATAATTATACAGTAAGGGATCCTTAATATGTAAACACCTACTGTCACAAGGTACCTAAGTATTTTTGCCGAAGGTAAAAAAAAAATCGCCCATCGAGGTAAGTCCGCGCGACCTCGCGGACTGAAACTAATTGATTATATGATATAGTTCTACAGTTTAGTTTAGCAAGAGGAATAACTCTTATGAAATTAAGTTGTTAACCTTCAAAATATAGAAATTATACTAAAAAAGAAGTTTTCCCCCTTGATCGTTATTCTCCGTGGTTATGTTATAATCAATGGCGTATGCCAGTTAAGAATACTTAAGCAATAGAAGAAGAAATGAAAGCTTAATTACAAAAATTTCGGTGAATGTACAATTTATTGAAAGGACAACCATCAAATTAAAGATGAAAGCACAAAAGGATGCTTGTTTCGGAGATTGGCAGAGCAAAAAAGGCCAAAAAAGGAGAGCCACGTACGGATCCACAATTAGATGGTACTTGGCGTTCAAAAGGAGTGAGTAATGCGCCTGTATGGTATATCGATTATAGATGTCACACGAAAGCCTGTCAACTTTGCTAAAATTGTTTAACTCAGTGAACATGTCATGACATATTTAAACGACTTTTCCGCGAAAGAGTAACACAATCCTTGTGTGGAATTTACCTAACTAGTATTTTGCTAAAGAAGTACAGTGACGGATGTCATCAACAAGAAGTCTCCCTGGG
>JACSZP010008506.1:10586-23631 GCA_016161895.1 Pinna nobilis | reverse complement strand
AAAAAACATTTTGTCACCGTGCTTATCTTACCATAGAGAAGGTCGTTTTTCCATTGCAACATTTAGATAAACATTTTGCGTGGAGAAAGTGTCGTATTGTATATCAAAAATAGCTTTATCTTTTGTTTTTTGGATCCATTAAACGATTTTGCATAAATAAACAGTACATGGACTAATTCAAATTACCGTTTAAGTATTCATATTTTTTTTTATCAAGATAAAAGGCAATCTATCAAATCTACCTGACATTATCGTTCATTTGGGATATAATTTATTTGAAGATATCGATTGAGTTTTCAATTTCATTTGGAATTAATGATAACTACGTGCAGTTTTTAGAAAATAGCATCGTTGCATATCACATTATTTGGGAAAATCAAACTTGATTGGTCAATTTCTTTTTTCCCTATATATCTCTTTTACCAGATGTTAGTAACAATGGTTTTTTTAAACAACGGGCAAAGCTTAATGGCAAAACGTTTGTGACAACGAAAACTTCCTGATTCTGTATATAAATATTTATTTAGAGGATACTTTCTGATAACTATGAATCAAATTAAGCAAGTTTTACGAAAAGCAACATCCAATATTAGAATGATGGAAATGCAAAGCAATAAATGTGCCTCTATCGAAATAAAAGAGGTTTATTTTTTCCTTTAAAGTGGGTGAAATAGAAGATACCAAGGGACATTCGAAATAGAATGAGTCAACGACAGACAAAATCGTGGCCAAAACAAAAAGGAGACAAAATTAAAATAGAGTAACACGAACCCCACTAAAAACCGGGGGTGAGTTCAGGTGCTCCGGAAGGGTAAGCAACTCCTGCTCCAAGCGTGACACCCGTCGTGTCACACATTTTCGAATACAAGAATAAGTCTTTAAGTTAGGTCGGTAAGAAAACAATTGACTTTTTAATTTAGTCCTTTACCGAATATTTTGCTTAACATGAAAAAATTTAAGAGTTTACTTAAGTATGAGAATTGTTCATGTAAAAATAATCCTAACTTCTGTTTGGCTGAGAAGCAGGAGCTGAGAAAATTCTCAAATTTGAGTAAATTCTTCAGTTGTATGGTGCTCTGTCCATTTATTAGTTTTATCGAATCTCTAGGTAGACTTAGTTATCGTGAAATCGTTAAATAACTTTTAATGGATATTCTAATTATTTGTCTCGTGGATACCGAAACCGTCTCAAGGAAAAGAATAGATAAACCTTTACTTAGTTTCTGCATCTTGTGAATCTACCTTGACTCCAAATTGATATGGATTTTGATGTAATATGGAAAAGAAAATAATTTAAAAAACAACCCATTCCGGATTAGAAATTGAATCATTAAGATGATAATGGATTACTATCTTAATATCGTTAATACGTAGGTATACACATATGCATAAAAATAAAGACAACACCCAATTCCCACCCCACCCCTACCCCCCAAAAAAACTACGACAACAAATAAAACCAAAAAAACATAACAAATAAAAAAACAACCAACAACAACAACAACACTCGCATACGCGCAAACAAAAAGCACAAACAAATCATAAACGAAAACAAATATAGGAATGTCTTTATTTGAAATTCACAGGTTCATGGTTGTGAAATTCTCATTGGATTGATTTCTGGATGATTGGTTTCTTGGTATCTCTGACTTTCAAGTTTATCTCTTACATGTATATACGATGGAGCCTCATTTTTTTTTTTTTTTTTTGGTTTTTTTTTACCCAAATCCCGTCAAGAAGGTACCATCACTCAGATATTAATAATTGATAAGATATGGCCTATACTGAAGTACAGCTGATACCTTATCAGTTCACCTCGGCTTATAAGTCACCTAGATAAATACATTTTGTGAACATGTCTAAAGTTAGCATTATGTTATTCTACCTAATTTTCCTTATAATTCCAACCGTCACTGGTACAAGATATGGTAAGATATTTCCTTTTGTTGAAGAAAAGTACATACTAAATGAATCATACAAACTGCTCTCTGTTGTTCAACAGTTTGGTAATTTAAGGTGCGACCTTTCGACATGAGCCTTCAAGGTCACCGTGATGAAGGGTTTATCCTTTCGTTTTCCTAAATAGCGTTTACCTAAAGGGCAAATACACTCAGATAAAAAAGTCCTAACAACATCTTCGATAACTTTCTATTTCGAAAAATGAACCAGAAATATATAGTTTAATGCCATATAGACATAAACATGTTATTAAAGTTAAGTTTAGTTTAAAATGAGTGTCGTTCGACAACCTGGCAGTGTTAAGATAACATTAGTTGTAAGTAAACGGTCAGCAATACCAACTTTAAATGAATATGGATACAGACTACTGGACTTCTAAAAATAAAATGGCAAACTTTTGTATTTCTTCCGTCTGGCGAATTTTGAATAAGTTTTATACATCCAATCTACATGTATAAAAAGGTAAACGTAACGAACAGTAATCGATCTCAAAATTCCTACAACGAATACAAAATATATTACTAGGATAACTCGGACCTTTTGCTATATCCGAAGTGGGATCAGGTGGGTAGGAGCCGAAAGCATCCCCTGTCGATCCGATCAGTCACTCCGGCTGTAAGTCCTATATCTTGACCAGGTAAACGGAGTAATTCGTAGTCAACATCAGTGTTTGAAGAACTGACTAACAATTTGTATGAAACAAGGCAGATGGCATTCGACCCATTGACAGGTTTTACTGGCAATGTAGACCATTATAACTACCATAGAATTCCAAAATGCCAACTTAAACGAGACTTCCGGAACCCATGTAACATCAACATGTTTGTAAATAGTCAGCCTCGATTTAAAAACTCCTAAGCTTGTCGAAATTGACTGCAAATCAAAATGTAAGTTAATTGCTTAGAAGTGAAATTCTCTAGCTACTCTCGATTATACTGATTTACCTAATGTCATGTAGGAGAAATTATTTTAATCAGAATAGTGATAAACGAAGATAATAACTGTCACGTGACCAGTACAAATGAATACTATGCTTTTTCGTTTTCAGTGAGCCAAAGCGATGTGACGTTTGTGACTGCTCTTTACGACATAGGGCGAGGTGACTGGAAAGTATGGACGAGACCATTTAACACTTACCTCAAGTACTTCGATCACCTTCTACAGTGTCAAATTCATATCATAATCTTCTGTGAGAAAGAGACGGCGAAATATGTCAAGGAATACAGAAAATCTATGAGAGATAAAACTCTTGTAAATATGGTACAGTTTGAAAAGCTAGAAATGTACAGTTATCGACAACACATTCAAAATGTGATGGAAACTGACGAGTTCCGAGCGAACAATTCCATGTTAGATCGTCCAGAAGGATTTTCGGCCGATTACCTAATCCTTATGAACAACAAAGTATCGTTCTTGAAACAAGCAATGACGGCGAATCCTTTTAATTCTTCACATTTCTATTGGATCGATGCCGGGTACGGGCACGGATCAGCATTTGCGGGGTCGAATGTGGTTTCTAAAGTAGAAAGCTTAGCAAAGACCCAAGGAAAAATACGATACATTGCCTTGAGTGACCCGGCGTTGTATACACATATTCAAGATATGCACAAAATGTTGATAAGCCCAGCATTCAGCGGTGGTTTCTTTGGAGGGGATATGAAGGCGCTTCATGAATTCTATAGTTTATACCTGAAAACTTTTCGGTTATTGTTGACAGAAAACATTGTAGATGATGATCAAAATGTAGCACTACTGTGTTATTACGAGTGTCCGAGACTTTTCTACTATAAGATAGGCAAGTGGTTCGATGCTTTCAATATTAAGTGGTAGTTAATTTGAGTCATAACTTATTATCTCACAGAGAGAGGCAGTGAGAAAGAAACATGTCTAATGCTGCAAATCCGTATTTATTATCATAGTTTTATTCACGCGTAGTTACATGAAAATATCGCGAAAATTCTCTAATCTATCATGCACTTCCGCTGAAAACATATACTTTTGTATTCCAGAGCCAAAACATTGATTGGTTCGTGACTGAGGCTATGCACTTTGACCCCCAATCGGATTTCAATTGATCTTAATACCATCTCAAATAGCTATGAGGCACATTAAAGATCGAATAAGAATTTCAATTTCAATGTAGACAAGGTATCTTAGGTTTCAATTCTTGTTGATGATACTTTATCAATCAATCAAATGATGTAGTATATGTAATTATATTATCGTACTCTTAGTTGATTTCTCTGCAAGGCGTTAGACTTTTTAGCGCAATCTTAAATTAGCACAAAGATGATACTGTAAATCCAGTTTTCTTCGCGAGAATTTTATTGTGTTGTGTTGAAAGTGACTATATACAGAGAATTACATAGTAGTATGCAAATGACAGAGGCTATTATACACAGATATGTGACCAGGGCCCAGTTGTTCAACTGTCGGTTAAATTTAACCGAGGTAGAAATATTGTAACTGAGCCTCAAAACTTTATAAAATTTACTATATTTGATAGATTGTCTGATTCAACCTCAAAGTTTATTTCTGGGCTATATTTCAAACCTTGGTTATATTTAATCGAGGGTTAAAATTTAACCGGCTGATGAATAACTGGGCCCGGACTGATCATAATACAAGCAAGTTATATACGTATAATTGTAGTGTTACACTGGGGGCCGCCATGGCCTTGTAGTTAGTGTGTTCGACTTCGGATCGACGGGCCCGGGGTTCGAATCCGAGCCACACTCGGCAATTGGCTGTCAACGGATGAGAAGGTATAATCTGAAGTCCCATATCACAGTAGGTGTTGGCACGTTAAAGAACCCTCCCTGCTTTGTTGCCATAAGTGCCGAGCATAGGCAAAAATTCTCACCCTTCACTGGCACAGAGTAACGTCACCGTCAAGGTGAAAGATTCTTTAGTGGAACATGAAACAACAATATAACACATAAGATATATACAAGTTTGGTGTCAATGAAAATAGTATACGTATATAAGTAGTAACTTAAAGAAAAATACTATCAACCAAAAAGTGTTGCATTGGTTTTTTGGGGGGTGGGTGGGGGTTTGTTTTTTATTAAATTAGCGCAAAAGACGAACGAGGAAGCTAGAATTAGAGTAACGCTAAAATTTGTTCCCGTGCAGTACTGTTTAGCATCTTGTACAATGATATTCATGTCCTTGAGGCAATACCCTTCACCTGAAAAAGGATAAACACAACAAAAGTGATATCGAATTATTGATTATCCTTCACTTTTTGCACATGAAATATAGTTTTAAATTTTTAATGTAAATAGTGTGACAAGCTTGTCGATATTGACCTTTTCAACGTCAGAATACGCTGGCACTTCAGTGTAGGTCTGTGTTAATTGATACAGAAAATCCAGGGGAATCAAGTTTGCCATAGATTGTCTACGTAGTTTGATACAAAATTGACACATAAACTGTCTCTCTCTGTTGACAACTTTTCCAAGGAACTCTCACGTAAATACATTATCTTGACAGTTGACAACTTGCTTTTTACTTTTTTGGTATCTAGACGACCATTAGTCAGGCATCTCTGAATTGACAAGAGAAAAAGATAAATTTTATTTTTTAATTGATGATGTTGTTGTTATTGTAATAGTACTATTGTTCTACATCTAACTTAAGAACAATTTATTTTTACGAAGCAGTAACAATGAAAAAAAAAGACAAACAACAACAACAATTGTCCATTAGTGTGAGCGGCTTTCATTCGAGGAGAACCAATACCATTTGATGTCAAAATTATGTAAGCTTGAAGAGAGTAATACAATTTACAAAACTGTGATGGCTATTTCATCCACCTACTGAAGGTTGGACTAACCAGTATTCTTATTTTCAAATACAATAGTCTCACATTACTTATGTTTATGAGAAATTGTAAGAAACGATTGTGACATTCTTGTATTCGAAAATATGTGACACGACCGATGCCGCGCGCGGAGCAGGAGTTACCCTTCTGGGACACCTTTTCATCCAATAAAAGCAAGCTTTATTGATATTATAGATGACAGTGTATGTGCGCGATCGTGTGCGCGTGTGTGTAAATATGCTGTTTTAATGGTATACAGATCCCGGATGATTTTCACTATGGTTTCTGACATGAACGTTTTTTCTCTAAAGTGTAGGCGTAGTGCATGTTTTATCATCCCACAATAAGGACATTCCGCTAGCCTTTTGTCAGCCATTGTCGCTTCCCGCTTATACTGAAGGTATCATCTCAATTACTGTCCAAAACACATTTTTTAAGTAGAAAAGACTTAAAGCCATCACCCAATGTCGAACGTTACATTGTCTCACTACCGTAAGGAAATCTTCACTGACTAAAGCGTGACTTCGCATAACGTTATGCAACATCTAAGAGCATTTGTTAATAACTATTTCCAAATAATCCATCTTTTGAACTTTGTTTAATTTTATGGCTAATTTGTTGAGCAACGTCGATACCTAATCACCAAAGCATAAAAAATAAATGGATATTGGGGTTTTTTTCTCGCTTCATCCGAATTACAGATAATGCCGATATCAATCCATTTATATTCTTGCTTGGATTTTTCAAATCTGCCATTACGTCAATTCATTATTGTCTCCTCTGCTAATAAATAAAATTCCAGTAGACTGATTCCGGAAATGACGTCATATTCAATGAAGCTATGCTGTGATAGCTCATAAAAGTTAGATTTACTCATACCGTTAGGACAATCAAATCATATCAAATTTCAAATTAATTGATTTTATTGACGAAAATTTGGGAAAAACATTTTTGCACTTGATATCTAATGTGGTTTAGCATTAGTTGATAAGTTGTTGATCGATTAACAAAATCACTTTCTCTCGCACAATTCTCATTATTTCAAACTTGATAGCTTAAACGAAATGTTTGTTCCATCGATGGTCAATTGTCAGTCACATGGAATCCGCGTGATAAAAATCACCTGTTTGATGGATCTTTACTTTATCATTTCGTAAGCGAAATTGAATTTAAAAAGAAGTAATATTCGGAATTCAAAGATTGAATAAGATTAGGTTCTCAGAAAGATAGCAACCATTTCTCAATTTCCTAATGCACGAATATAATTCAGCAATTTCGAACATCGATACGCTTTTCAAGGTTACAACTTGAACCTTCGAGCTCCCCTCATGATATATATTTAGACTACCAGTATCAAGGTTTATGAGCGGACTTTGAAAAAATCTTCTTACTCGCAAATCTAATTAAATCTTTTTTTTTACCATTAATGAGGTTTCATTGGCGAGTATTTCTTTACGAGTAATTATGCAGACGTTCGTCTAAGTTATTTTCTCAAATGATATTTAAATCTGGCATTCACAAGTACCATACAAGACAAGGGGTTAACTGTAACAGACACATTCGCGAAAATATCTCACTAACAAATGTAAAACCATTTTAGTATTTGAAACTAGTTCGTGTTTCATGGTAAACATTAAAAAGGTGTATGCCAGCGAAAAAATAATTCGAATAAAGCGGAAGATACAAATACTGAAAATTCAATTTTTATGACATAGATCAGTCATTTTTCTTAGCTTGTAAAATCGGTGCATGAAATCACCAGAAAAAACTCAAGATCAAACTCAGTATTCAGCTCAACTGTTTTTCCTAAATTTTGAACTAAATACTAGTAAATTAATTGTAAAATGCTAATTTTCATGTGTATTAATATCATATTATTCAAATACCAGTAATAGTTGGAGATTCTCCTTGGTGTCTAATTAAGCAGGTTCAAATAACAATTTGAGCATATACTCAAATCTTGAATATCATATTCAATGTCTTTTTCAATAATTCTGACTGCTGAGTTTAAAAACAGCATTTTACACTTAATTAACTTGAATTTAGATCGAAATAAAGGAAAAACAGTTGAGCTGTGCGCTGAGTCTGAGCTTGAGTTTTTCTGGTGATTTCGGGCCCAGACTCATCGAGTCTGTATTAAAAGTTATGGACGAGATTCGTTTTGAAAGTGAATATGAGAGTTTTAAGTATAGGGAACTTGACAATATGGCAACATATTCGAACATTCAGCAGATCAGAAATATCAATATTGAAGGAAAAATTCTGTTGAAAATGAAGCCGAGAAAAGGGCGTGTGTATTTCGTAGATAAGTATCTAGAAAAAGGGTCATATTGAATTGTTCTTTTATTTTTCTTTTATCATTTCCTAGATTACATACTGACTAAATCTGAAGTTTCTGTTAATCAATCAATCTGCTTCTTCCTCCTCTTTTCTTTCCAAACATTCTTCTTTTAAACATGTTTCTTCTATTTTCCAATTCTTTTAGTCCAACGTGATCAATTGCATGTCTGCTTCCACCGGGACGTTTTCTGTACCTCTCTTTAAAAGATTTGCGGAACTTTCCTCTTTTGAAGGAGACGACTTTCCCGTCAGTATCCGCGTCATAATTGTCCTCTAGGATTCTTTTCCTGGATCTGTAGTGAAGCACTCGCATAATATTGATTGATTTTGTGTCTGCTTTCAGTTCTAATTGTAGAAAACCGCCTGATGCGTCTTTACGCAAGGTGACCTTGAAAGCTCCAAACATCACCACATTACGATTTCCATCCTTCAAAGAAGTAATGTTTATTACAGCGATAATGAATGCAATTAATACATATACTGGGAAACTATTCTTACATAATTAAAAGGAGAATCGATTGATTTTAATGTCATTATATCCATTAGGAAATAAGTTGGGTATTTTTTTACTTCTGTATTGCAAAGGCTGAATTTTCATTTATAGAAGTACATACATGTATATGATAAATTATAAATGAAATAAAAAATCATTCTGTCAGAAGTAGTTCGATAAAGCTTTTATGTCCACTCAATAATCTTGCACTTATACAGAGACGTCACCGTGTGCCGGTGGAGGACGACTTGCCCATGCTCGCCACTTATGGCCGTAGAGCAGGGAGGGTTCTTTAACGCGCCGACATCTAATGTGGCACGAGACTTCGGTTTGACACTGTCTTATCCGAAATACATGGACAGGCCAACGAACCGAGTGTCGGGCTCGAACTCTGGACCCCTCAGACAGAAGACAAACACACTGATCACAAGGCCACAGTGACCCTTAATAGTTGATCCTCCGTTGTATATGAACAAATAATCATTCTTAGTTGTTTTTTTGTAGAAACATTCTCGTTCGAGCAGTTAGAGCATTTAAACTTTAAGTTTTCTTACCTCTAGTTCATATCATTCGATTCTAATTTTGTGAGAATATTTACCCAAGTTATATAAGAATCTCTGGTAATCTTTACCCAGATCCGATGTCAGTCGAGGTTTTCCTGAATAATCTTGAACTGAACGCCATTAAACGACTGAATTTTACACGGTTTAAGAAATTAATTTCAATTAAGACACAGTGTTGGCCTAAGTTGTGCGTATGTATTGATATATTTGATGTTGCTGTGTCATTATTCGACGTCCCCGTCAAAATCTTTCCCTCATATGAATTCGTTACCGAATCACGGGGAAAAGGCTTCAATTTTGGATTTGAGCTTTGCACTAACGGTCATAGAACATTAAGATTCCTTTTACATAATTACAACAACTGGGACAAGGGAGTTCGGTCTTTACCATCGCAGTATCTAGCAGAATATTGGAATTCATTTATCTCTAAGGTAGTGGCTTATGTTTGATCATGAAGCAGAATAAGTAGGATGAAAGTAATAAGACAATAAGAAACATATCGGTGAAAATTATACATTTATCTTTATGATTTTTTTCGACATGAAAGGCGGGAAAAATACACGAATATGGAGACATCAAAACCAGTTGTTATCATACGTTTTCGATACAATAAGATATCGAAATTAGATGCAAATATCTTACGTATTGATCTACGATTATGGTGCGATCTAAACCGGGTAGAGGAAGCTAGATCAACAGTGAAACTTGTACATAAAGAACTCCCTAGGTATGCATTTGAGCTGGTCTTGATGGAATATGGCTCAAGCTATAGAGGTTCTGGGGCCCTTTTCACAAAAAATCTTACGATCAAAATCACTCGTAATCGTAAGTTAGCAATTTTTCAATTGATCATACATTTTATATTTTATGATAAAACTGACCAATTGTGATGAAATTTGATTAACATGAATAATATAAATCAGATTGTGACTATATTTATTTAATTACATTTAGAATTTGTCAAATAAACAATGTCAAAATTTCATACACCTACGACTACGGGTGATTTTTATCGTAAGATTCTTTGTGAAAAGGGCCGCAGTTGTCATAAATAGTACTCTTGGTAAATACTAAAGCCATTTAGACCAGTTTTCATGTATCGCTTTAGTAGTTTCACAGTCTCTAGAAAATAAAGTAGCAATCTGAATTTTGTTGACTTAAAGACTATCATTAGATTGAGTCTTACTGATTTATTTCTTGTAAATCTCAGCTTCCGGAAAATGAACTTCGCATCAGCATATGTCCCATCGATAAGGTATGTACTTGTGACTTGGGAACTCTTCTCCTCATATTTCACCTCCAATTCTCTGGCTTGATGTAACTCATCATTTATCAAATCGTACTCCACTTTGGATCCCCCGGATTTTTTATAAAGTTTATCACCAGTATATAAATCTTCAAAGAAAAAATAAAATACATGTAGTAATAAAAAAGTAATAAATTTGGTATGACGTATTCTCGAATTTGAAACATAGGCCAAAGGATAATTACCGCGCATGGAGTAGGAGTTGCTTAACTCTTTTCGTTTTCGTGCATAATCATTATAAATATTGTTAAGATAATATATCTTATTATATAATCACTAGTAACACCAAAGTCATTGTCATGGGTATTTTTAACTTTTGATATCGCTATTTTTGCATTATTTCATTATAATCACCTTTATTGTTTGCATGTAATTGTTTATTTTACCCGAGGTAATTATTACCAGCCAAGGTGACGAAGCACATATCATTGTTTGTAAATGACGTTCTTTTGTTTTCCTTTTGCTTGAAACCAAACTTTTATCTTTTATCATTTAATCAGCTGTTACCGGGTTGTTATCATTCATTCAAATTGAAACTTATGCTAAACACATCAGCAAAATTTGATCGTTCCCTTCTAGTATCTTTGTGATTCCCAGTTGAAGGCAGCCAGGAGGGGTAATCTGTTTTCATTAATTACTACTCCTTCAAATATTAAATCGTGACATGTAAACAGCTTGCGTGTCCCACGACACATCCATTTAATCCTTATACATGTAGTAATATTGTCGTATAGCAATGATTCGCAACAAACAGTCGGAACTTTCAGGTAGTTAAAAGGAGAACCCGGTACTTAAAATTCACATTATGAATACAGATTTATCTTGACTATTCAACCAGAAAATCAGAGGAAACCTTACTCTTGACTGACAGCATGATGAAAAAATCAGCAACGCCCAAGGGCACAAAATTAAAGAGTCAAAGTAATATATGTACGACAGAGGGAACATTTTATATGTACTTTTAGGGAAACAAAGTGAGGAAATAAACAAAGCCTGCATTCAATTCAGCAGCTGTACTATCAGTCCAGAAATATAAATACATGTAATTAAAATTTCTCCGAATCCGTTTATTAATTTTCTTCATTTGTGTTTTATTCCGTCTTTCTTTTCTCGCCTAGGACCATTTCCGGATGAAACCTATTTCCGGATTCGAAACAAAGGTGACACGGCGGGTGCCAAGAGGTGATAAGTAATTGCTTAGCCATCCGGAGCACCTGATCTCACCCAAGGATTTTATTGGATATCGTGTTACTCTATTTTTAGTTTTACGTGTTGTTGTGTAATATTTGTAGTATTGTCTATTTTGTTTTTCCATTTTTGAATTTTGAATACCCCTCTTGGTATCTCCAAATTATTCGAAATAAGTAACGCCGATTGGCTATCAACCTGATGCTGGCTTCACAGATTTGACCTATGCAAATGATATTTTATCACACATAGAAAATCTCAAATGTAGGCCAAGAAGCTTATTCTTGACCCTCCGTTTTGAAGTATGCAAATACCGTGCAAACTTATCAATTTTAAGGTCTACTAAAACAAGATTATGATCGCATCTTTAAGGAAAATTATTATCCTTTGCATTCATATTTTCAACAGTTTCGCCTAAATGTTTTGCCTTCGTGACTGATTATGTTAAGTTCACAAATCCTTTCTCTTTTGACGCAATGCAACAAAGGTCACGTACTTTTACATCCACAGGCGCAAAAGATAATCTAGCCAAAATATGTAAAAATATCGGTTCGCGAGAACAAAGTCCCAATTGATTTTTTGGGTCGATATTCATGATCTTTTTCAAGGGACGCCAACTTCTTTCTTACACTTGGTCCCATTCCGTTAGGGATTTGCATTTGTTTTCTTCGTTGAAACCGTCATTATGTTGGACTTGTCATATTTAAAATCCTCTACCGGAATACAATATTATGGTGTATGTTTGCCTGCTTAGTCATTCAAACAACAATATGCATATCGATACATCATAAATTATTAAAACGGACTTTTCGATTATATTTCTGAAAATTGAAAGAAAATGAGATAGAATTTGATCACTGTACTACAGTTAGTCTTCTGTACACCATAAAAAAATCTAACTGTAGCTTAGTTATCTTTGTCTCTCAGACACAGAGAGGTCAATATACAAAGACATCATCAAAACGATTTGATAGACATGTAATTTAACAGTGAGTGCATACAGTAATTTTCCGGTCTTTAAGTCCCTCTCTCCTAGGGATTCAGAACATGAATAAAAAAATATTTGAAGTGAAAGGTCAATAAACCATTGGTGCATTTTCAATGAAACTCGAAATATTGCCTGTTCGGATATATTAGACATTGATTTTGGTGCTTGGTGGCATCAGGTTAATGTTATAGTTTATAATAAAAAAGCTGAATGACGTTAATTCCGTCAAATGTTTTCATACTGGGCATAATGGTCCGGTGTTGAATTCCTGGGTATTGGATTCCAGTCAGGCGAGAAACGCAAGATAATTTTGAAATAAGTAGACTTCTCTAAATAAGATAATATACTAGGCTTGTGACAGATGAAGTAGTCCATCAATTTT
>JACSZP010008506.1:0-10551 GCA_016161895.1 Pinna nobilis | reverse complement strand
TTTCCTATATAAATCACCTGAATTAAGAGACCACCTGTCATAAGTGACCCTTTTTGCTCCCTCCTTTGGACGGTCTCTTAAAATAGGTTACTTTAATCGTCCGCTGTCCATGTTATATTGATTTCTTGAAATTTGAGTCGCAATAATATAGAATTTGTACGTACTGTAGAGCAAATGAAAGGACAAAATTTTTCAAATATGACAGATACAGAGATTTAAACATTCAAGAATTCTTTTTAATGGAAATTTTAAAATTACTTGTTGTTTAGGGAAAAAGTTGAAAACTCCAATTTCCATATACTGTCTAGCTTCATCAATCCGGTAGCCAGTAATCCGAATGCTTCATCCTCCGGAGGGAACTTGTTGGGGGTCAAAATTTTCAAATTACATTTGCCATTTTCAAAATTATCAGGACAATATACCTAAAAACAGAGGCGTCCGGATTAATGAGGCCCCGCTGTACCTGATCATTGCACATCTTCCTGACACTATATATCTTAAAAAGATTTGTCTACGGCAGGGGTTCAAAAGGGCCGGGACTTGGTTAAATAGGCTTCGAACTTGGCAGTTAGAAATACCAGAAGACCAAGGGACTTGCCTTATCTACATTAATTTTATTGTTCGGTACTAATTTAAAAAAAAAAAAACATTCAGCATGGACTTTGAAATTTTTCTATTGGACTTACCATAAATTGTACTCTCGAAGTCCCGGAGTTGACTTGAGTATCTTAAATTTGAGCACTGCTACGGTCTACATATTTCTGACATTGTTGTATGTAAATCCTGATTCATGGGCCAAAACAATACAGACATGCCTTTGTGCCAGACCTCATAATCGCGAAAATAACCCCCGCCGAAATATTCTAACCTAACATCAATAGACACAAATAGCAAAAGTTTACTTGCTTCAGATTAATCGATATGAATATCAAGATTCGCAAATAAATGTAAAACTAAAATACGATCCGGCGAAAATATTTGCCTTTAGTGTATTTTCAGCAGACCTTATATCATAGTAGAAGTACCAATTTGTAGAAAATAATAGGCTGATAACGGCCGTAGTATTTGTATTTAACCTTATCAATTAATTAAAAGTCAGTGTGTGAAACATTTTTATTGCAAATAGCACTTAAAATTTAATTAGATAGCAGTTATCTTAAATTACATCTAAAATGTTATATTCCCACTGTGTTCTACCACAGATATTAATTTCAAATATTTGTTCAAGACAACAAAGCTATTTCTCCTCTCAACAGTGTTTGTACAAAAGATATCTTGCACGAACTCAGGTGTGTAAATTTTAATTAAAACTTACATGTTACATTTTGCGTATGAATAAATAATTAAGCCTTCAATACATTTTTTGTGAGCTTTTAACTCGAAAGTGCTAGGATGAAAAGACTTTCGGAAAGCTTCTTTTGAACATGAAAGTTTTACATTTGATTGCGAAACTGTATTAGCGGAATTTTCTAGCTGATAATATTTGTCTAAAAAGTTCGACGAGAACTTTATTTTTGCAACCAGGTCGTGTTGCATAATTATGTACGCAAATATTAATTTTTCGCGAAGAAAGCGTGACTATCGTCAGTACTTCAATGTTCTCTTTAAGTTGGAACTGAAGCAGCCATGTTTTTCAATCAAGAATGAGGCTAGAAATTCTAAGTATAACTAGAATAGCGAATGAAAATGTTTCGTCTTACACATAAATTTACACCAATATTTAATATCCATAATTCGGAAAACTGAGGAATTGAATATTTGTATTCGAAATTGTATTAGCTTTCTGCAAATTAAGAGGTTACATGGTAATCTGAAGATCTTCTCGGTTGAAATTGATTAATTTCACATTCAAAAAATGTCTGAACTTTGGCAAATATATTAAACTCTTTTGCTTCGGCCGCCATGCATGGGTAATTGGTTCGTGTGTTTCCCTCCTAATTGCAAGGTCGTAGGTTGTAATCCGCGCCACCTTGTGGCGGTAAGCTTTCTCTGCCCTTTGGGTGATACACTAAAATCCCAGTCACAGTCACGTGTCACAGTAGGTGCGTCAGCACGTTAAAGAACGTAACGCCAATTGCCCTAAGGTCATAAAGGTCAATCATAGGCTAAATTTGTCGCGCTTCACCAGCATATGGTGACGTCTCCATATAAATGCAAGATTCATGAATAGGACGTAAAACAACAATGAAACTAACCAACAAGATCCTTTAACGCTGCCTTCACAGAGGTAAAATACTCATCAGTGGGATAGTAAGCAACGATAAAACAATAAATACAATAAACAATTATTCAAGCAATACCTTTAGCCATGCGATCTAAAATGATTGGCACAATCAAGAATCAGTATTTTGTAAATAAAAAAAACTACATAAGCTTTATTGACAGTATAGGCTAGATGGCGCCAGGAAGTTTACCTGGATTCAAAGTACAATGCAGTGCAAAATATTGAAGTAGAATTCATAATGCATATGTGTTTAGTGTTTCATATCGACCAAACTAAACCAAGTTTTATATTTCGTAAGTACCTATTGAATACTGAATTGAATATGAGTGATGTTGGGACATTTCGAATCTAAAATTGATGTAAAAAAAACTTTTGAAACTTGAATCCTAGAATCTGAAAGTTGTTCACGTTGCTTCTATAGAACATATCAAGTTTCAAACGGCTGGATAAGTTTTCTATGAAAAATTCATTAATAATACTATACCGATCATTTGTAAATAGAATAATTTATATATATATAAAAGGCCCTCTCGGAAATAAATTTGATATAAAAGGATAGAGTTGAATCATTCTCGTTTGTTTTCCTTCGGCAAATAGTAGTTTATCAACTGTACATGCTGAATTATTAAGGATGTACATAATACTGCCCAGTGCTCCTGATAAATTGTGTATCCGCGTATTTTACCCTTTTAAATTTAGAAAAAAATTACGCAATAATAATGAGTCATTTGTCCACGTTACGCAATTACCGGTCCCAACCCCCCTAACGTGGCGGATAACTTGCGTACTAAATACGACCAACTAGGTTATAAAACCCATGAATACATATAAATACCATTATTCTAGCAAATTTCAGTTTCGTGTTTCATTAAGCTTGAATTGGGGAAGAGACGGGTGCACTGTGTGCACACAATTTTCACGCATGTTGCAGCACTAAGCTAAAGTTATATCAAATTTTATCCCGAAATCCTGCATCGGCTCAACAAAGTCACAACATCTCTGAAATGATTTTTGAAATAAAACGGAATATATAGAAAACAAAATTCCTGGCATTTATACTAATTTTTCATTAAGCGAAGAACAATCAGTCTCTAAAACCATTAGTACGACGCTAATTTTAGGCCCTTCTATTTACAATTTCATTTTCATATAAATTTTAATTATATCCCATTTTGAAACACGAAGCCATAATTGACACCACATCTAGTTTCAGAACATTGATAACTTTTTAAAGTGCAAGACGTCACTTAAATTGTGACGTCATAATCCATCGACTTAATTCAAAAATGCATTGTGCACTGGGTCCAGAAGTAATGATAATTTATTTGATTTCGATGAACAAGAGATAACGAAATTATGCGGAAGGGTAAATACTGAACTAATTTGTTCAACGTGAAATAATGTTGATGCACTCACACATTGATGCACTCACCCAGATAAGCGAAGAACAACCTATCTTTAGCATGTATGTATTCTTTCAGCTCCCTTTTGTTGAAACTATTTATGTCCACGCTACTGTGACATAGTGCGCTGTCCCGCCAGTCCGGGGAATACACAGGAGATCCCTCACACCATCTAGGGAAAAATACCGCGAAGATCAGCAGCACAAAATACCGAGACAATAAGGAATCCTTCTGCCAAGTCATGCTCACGTTAGAATCACTGTTTAAAAGACTGAGACTATTCCAGCGCTTGATAATCGGAATAAAACCCTTTATTTGAATGATAAATTTTCCCGCTCAGGGGAAGGAAACATATGTTGCAGATTGATGGGTTTGGGAACATGGCAATGGTAAAAATACCATCCATCATTTAGGATTATTGAATAAAAAATTGTCAAACTCATTAGGTGGGCCAGGAAGCTGTTTTGCTGTTGTTTGTCATCCCACTTGATCATACTTAACTCACAGGAGACATTATCAAAGACTTTAAAAAGGGCTACAAATTTTGGTATATGCTTAGTATTTAGTGTCATTGAGTAGTGAGGGAGCGGTCATTTTCTCCGTCTCATCCGACGGACAGGGAAACCAGTTGTCATGAAGTAGCGAGATACACATATAGTAGAACCAAATTATACTGCACCTTGCTTTATTGAAATCGCGCTCCATTTGATGTAATTTTTGTTTCCCGGATAGATTACTGTATAACTATTTTAACTTAATCATTTTGAAAATCTGAATCATTTGAATGAAAATTTCAATCCCCATCGGTGTCAATATATCTTGGTTCGACTGTATCCTAAATTATTTTTTATCGAAAACAGTCATGTCTGACGTAAGAGAAATCAGACATGGACTAAATACATTAAACCAAAAAGAATATCATTTCAATTTGATTCTGTCGTGAAATCATTGAATTTGTAAGGCAGTATTTTAACTCAAGTATAGTTTGATATTCGTTTCTGATTCATTTCAAATAAATAAGCAAATTGTAAAAGACATGTGTTAAAAAGTCCAAATATTTTAATCCATATTAGACACAGAGGAGACAAATTTACATTGTATACCTTTAACCAGATTACAGAATTAGGACACAGGGATACTAATCTGGATCCGTAAAAAATATAGAAAAAAGGGGCGTACCTCTCACTAAACTTTTTTGTTGGTGACCAAATGAAAAAAATAAGATACAGTCAAACCTGTTTTAAGAGACCGTCCAAAGGAAGGTACAAAACGGTCACATATGACAGGTGGTCTCTTAATTCAGGTGATTTTTATAGGTAAACAGCATTTTGGGAACCACTCAGGTCACATAAGACAGGTTTTCCTTTAATTTAGTGGGTCTCTAAGGCAGGTTCGACTGTATTCAAAATGTGTATCTGTATGCCAATTTTTTTTTTCAATATGTGCACCCATTGCAGAGATATTGAGCAGAAACTATGAACTATTAGAATTTTTTTAAATTCAAGGAGTGTAACTCTAACAAAAATTGTTTGATGGTAACCAAATAAAAAGTTGACCTAGACAGACTCATGATGTATCTGTATGTCGAATTTCATTTCAATATGTGCACCTGTTACAAAGATAATGAACGGAAAACGTTGGTGTATGAATTGACAGCGGCAAATGGATCTGTCCCTCCTACGAAAAGGTTGGGGGGGGGGATAAAAAGTAATTTTAAAATACACATGTACATTACAGAAATCAAATTTTCTATCTTCTATTACCATACTAGCTTTAATGTAACCATATCACGATATCATGATTTATTCATTTTATATCTATGTAAATCACAGTGAACATATATTTACAACTAACATAAGAACGCAGTTTCATGCTACATGTAGTAAGATCTATATACACTAAACAGAAACAGAAAATTATCTTTGAAGAATGAAGCGATATTCATCTCAAGGAACGGATTTTTCTTACAGGCATTCATCTCATGGAATAATCGTTCATGTGGAGTACGTCATAATTTGGCTTAAACACAGCGCGTGAAGATTTAGGAACAGGCAAGTCTCGAGTAAAATAAGTAATTTGGCCCAAAAGCACAACACCATAATCACTTGCTAAAATCAGAGTAGAGAACTTTTTCTTATAGTATTCGGGGCCTCCGTGGCCGAGTGGTTAGCGTGTTCGACTGCGAATCGGAAGATCCTGGTTCGAGCCGCGTCAGCACCACTCCGCGGTTGACCGTCCCTCTCCTTCGGATGAGACAGTAAAAAACCGAAATACCGTGCCACAGTAAGTGTTGGCGCGTGAAAGAACCCTCCCTGCTCTACGGCCAGCAGCGCCGAGCATAGGCAAACATTTGTAACCCTTCACCGTCACCTGGTGACGTCTCCATATGAGTGAAATAATATTGAGTGGGACGTTAAACAACAATACCATACCGTACCATATAGTATTCAATATAAATCAAGACATAAGACAGGGGAGAAAAAAGATATTGCAAGGATCGCCCAGGTGATTTCCAAGTGTAAACGTTTTCTTAACATGTTGACTGACTCAAGCAGAAAATATGAATCCGAGACATTTCGTTGGCACGCATATAAATGCACTTAATATATACATTTGATTAGATTCGGTTATTTTACCTATCAAGGGTAAAATGTACAAGTTCTGATCACTATAGCCAACACTGGAATCATCGCCGATAGCATGCATATCGAGGGATGAGCTAGACAATATGCACTCGTTAAACATTATCTACAAAATTAAATGATCAGTAAAATTACAATTATGAGGGAAATGCAGTGATGACGTTATTTTAAAAGAATTAGTCAATCAATGGTAGAAATGTCACAAGTGAATACATCGATTGTTAAGTAAATCTTCCTATTCAAAAATATCACTCTGTCCCTTATAAACATTGTGCCTTTTAAATCTGCCAATCCACGTGTCATTTTTGTTTTCCCGTGTTCATTATGTTTCGTAATTGCATGATAATTGGCCCATGTCATCTAAAAACAAAATACATTAGGAATATGCGATCATCACAACTACCGGGACTTTATTTCAAAAGACATTTGGAATGTATCAACAACTGCATTGATTACGTTTTATATCATATCTACATGCTTTTCCGCTTTGTAGAATTACTCAGATCAATACCTGCACCAAATGCAGATTTGATTCAATCAATCATTTTTAGCCGTTCACATAATATTGGTTTTACTAAACAAGTACCAGCATTTATCTATATTAAAATACGGGGCTCACTGCAGGTGTGACGGGTTGATACGGATGCTTACTCCTAGACACATGATCCCATCTCTGGTATATCCAGGGGTCCTTTTTTGCCCGAACTCTCTATTTTGTATTTCTTATAAGATTTTAGATAAACCGCCGTACATTACGTTTACCTCTCCATTTGAGTGTGCTCTATGTTTTGGACGGACTCTGTGGTAGAGTGTCACCATACTGGGAGGTCGAGAGCATGATACTAGGACTGCATTCCTTTTCGACGGTTCAACCGATCTAGATATGCGCTGTTAATGGAACAGTCTTGGTATTTTTTCTAAACCGACAACATCTGCTATCAAAATTTCATAAGAAATATCAAAATTATATTTGTTGGAATTTTGCGTTTTGTTATTCCTGCTGACAGGATATAAATCTACTTAAACTAATCGTTAAATAAAATTAACTTTTCTCTGCAGATTGCATGAGTAGCGACATTTATATCTCAAGATGAAAATTTTCCATTAAAACAACTTCAACTTATTTTGAGATGTACCCGTGCTCTTACCCTCGGCAGCCATGTTGGATCCAACGAGTTCAAGTCCTGACGTTGGACCACTTGGACCAGTATGAACCGACTGTTCCATTTGTGATTCTACTGGTTGAACCGCGTAAATGGAATGACCCCTGGGTGATAGCAGATAAACCGAGGTTCAATGCCACACGTATCTGCACGATAAAGAATCCCCATTGGTCATAAGTGCCAAGCATAAGCCAGGTGTTGAAGCCCTGCATATACATTTGGTGACTTTTTCATTTATGTTGAATACAAAAGATTATTAAGAGGGATATTAATTAACAATACAGTGACACCAACATACTTACCCTCATTCTCCTTCGCTTCGTGGAGGTATATAAATCAATACATTTGACAAACAAATGTCTATAACTCAGTCTCAATCATTTATATTTAATTGTATTAAACACCTAACGTTGGTTTAACTAAATAAGTATTGTCTTTTACCTGATATTGGTTAGTTCCGTATTTGGAACCTGGATTCCAGTTTTAAGATAGAAATTGGTGTTAACTCCCCTAACCATATACACAAGAGTTACACGAAAACTCTTCATAATCTAAACACAAAATAAATACAAAATGTATTTTGATTAAGATGCTTATTGTGTTTTTAAATATTATTCTATATAGATATATAATGACAATATAAAGCTAATAGCTGAGGAGGAAAACGTTGAGCCTTCTTTTAACACAGAAAAACGAATACTGATCTTAGATCTAGCCGATTCAAAATTGCACAATCTTTTTTGTAGGACAATCATACAATAGTACTAATGTGTCATAAGATGTAACAGATCAGGTTTATATCATTTTTAAAAAAGCAAGTACAGGTAGCTATGATTGCTTAAATACATCTTCAGATAAAAAAGTAGAATTTTAAAAATTTTCGATTTAGAATATGTTTTTGCTGAATCATTTTGCTGAAATTAAGAGCAGAGATAATGAAAACACTAATTCTAAAATGAGTTTAGATATTTGTTTATTTCTTCCATGGATATTTGGTTATGTGACAGAACTTGTAGCTTGCTGAACCTTTTCCCAGTTATGTTGGTTTGCCTTCTGTAAAAACTCTATCCACTTCTGGTCATTCTCTGTTGTCACGTGGGAGTATCTACAAATTCAAAAGTGAAATTATATCACATAGGATATGTGAAGTGAATATAAGAATATATTATATAAGAAATATATAAGAAAGTGAAAGTATACCACGTGGGGATATCAACAAATAAGACCGGAAAAGTGAACCACAAGGGGATATCTAGAAAAAAGAAAGTGAAACTGTATAACATGGTAATCTCTACGAGTAAGGTTGTAAAACTTCAAGTGTCACGGTAAAATAAAGCCAGTCGTCATTTGCCATATAAATTAACAAAAACTGCCTACGGAGGCGTGACTGTTAACGCCGCCCAAAATAAGCTAAATGAAAAATTCAAACCAGCTGTTGAAATTGAAATTCCGGAAATCTACATAGAGGCGTATAGGAAGTAATGATAAGTTGTCATGCTAAATTTCCCATGAGCATTAACGTACATAAGCAAATTGTCTTTGACGATAATTGAATTTGATAGATGATCGCAGAGAAGAGGAGGTGAATTCAGTACACCAACCACTCCTATTATTATTTTTGTTGTGTTGTGCAACATCCAATTAAAGGATATTTCGTCAACTTGGAGATAGCACCGAATAGTTTTCTATTTCGGTCTATGATCTGCACTTTTTAATGCCCTTCAGCATTGAGGGATTTCTAACGTGCCAAATTCATCCATAGAAAGTCCCTTTATTCATCAACCTGGGTGAGAATTGAAGAGCATAAACTTTATTCCCACTCAGTTGCAGTCTAATAATTGCCATTAGCATTTTTTTCTAAATTTAAACTTTTATATATGATTGCCAGCTCATTGCATCAAAGGGGAAACGTGCAAGAAAAATGTGATGAGACAGTTAATTCAAATACCCCATGTCACAATTGGTGCCGACATGTCAAAAATCCCTCACTGCTAAATGGTCATACATGCTGAGTATAGGCCTAGTTCTGAGGGGCCCGTTCTGAGGCCCTTCACCTGTATTCAATGTTGTCTTAATATGTGCGGACGATTCTTTAGTGGAATAATAAACAATGACGATAACAACAATAAAAGCAACGATTACAAGAACATAGTTCTTTTAATTACAAAGTTACAGTCTGGTATTTAAGAATTATTTATCTAGCATTTTTCAGCCAATCGACTTAACGTATTTTTTAGCAAGTCCCGCTGATTCTAAATGTCTATTTCTTTTGTATTCTGAGAAATTCCTTATAACAATTATGACTTGTTTACAGAATATGAAATAAATAGAATCTTTGATCCTCCCCTGAAGCTGTGTCTGAGAGTTTCTAACATGTAATATGTAAAAATCACAGATCAATTTAATGCCATGAAAAAGTCATTCATCATACTTAAAAGGCCTTTTTAGTACGTTTCTGACACTTTGTCAATTAGATAACGGCATTATCCAGAGATTATCTAATGCTATGGGATCACATGCAGTTGTAAAGCGGTGGGACTTTTAATTACCCACTCAACAAAATACCATAGAGATTCAATCAGGAATTTTCCAAATACAATGTAGCACAGTAAGCAGTGATTATTAACCATATTAATCTTTATGTGGATGTATCGTACAAACATGAACTGAAACCGCAGAACAGGATTTTCCTTCATTGCTGATGCGGAAATTAAACATGGAAATTCTCTAGAGCTTAAGAGATGTTGACAAAATGATGCAAGATAATAAAAATTGATGCATAGTATTTGAGGGATTATTTTAAACCTGTTGTTTTGACACAAGTATTGAATAGTTGAAATAGTAGAAATAGATTTGTTTAAATACTGACTGACTGGTAACCACACCCACTATGTCAGAAACCTAAAACAATTTATGATAGGTTGTGTAATTCAGCAATTTACAAAAGCCATTGCGAAACTGTAAATATGAAACCAACATTATTAACACTCTTTTTATTTAAAGTGGAATTAATTAAAGCTGTCAAATTTAATCCTGAACCTAAATTTGTGAGATATGATATTAGTATTTGAACATACATGTATAACATATCAATGAAATGAAGTTCTCAAAGCTTGGAA
>JACSZP010008505.1:0-26006 GCA_016161895.1 Pinna nobilis | reverse complement strand
GTCTCCATATGAGTGAAATATTCTTGGGTGGGACGTTAAACAACAACAAGTGAAAAATTCTTGGGTGAGATGTTAAATAACAATTCAACAACAAAAACCTAGTGCTTTGATAAACAATTGATAGAGAGCAGTATTCACCCCTGACATTTTTGATATAATAGGAGTACACAATGTATGTTGCTCAGTTATGTATTAATTCTGAAGTCTATAGAATATGTATCTACAGTTAATTTGCACCACACAGTAGTATATAATATGGTTGCCCATGGAGATGCATTATGAGTGATGTTTATAATACATGCATATGTATTGCCTATCTACTATCGGTATAATAACCTAATTGCTATAAATTGATATGTCAATAAAATAGGGTGATGGAAGAAAAAATCAAGTTGGAGTAATGAAGATAGCATGGTGGTACCACCACAATACAGGAATCAAGAGAAAACATTGGATACTATATGTACATGTATACAGGATCAATTTTGCCCCCACTTTATAATCGCCCCTTTTGTCCCAATTGTCAGTGGGCAAATTAAAAGCCGAGTGGATTAAAAAAAAGTTATTTTTCCTGAATAGAGACACAACAAGACTGAGCGAATTTAAAATGAGGCGAAATTGTTTGTAAGTGCATTAGAACAAAAATAACTTGGGTTGAAAATAAACCTATAGTTAGCCTACCTATAGCCCCACACACTGCCATCCATAAATAACTAGGGTCTATACAACATAGAATTTTTTTATTTTGAAAAATTTTGTTGAATTCAAGGTTGAATCATTGTTTTATCAAAATTATAACTATTTGGACTGGCTGATAGCTACATTCAATGGTATTAATTTTACAAAACATAAATTATTCACATTAATTGACATTGGCAAATGTGGCAGTTACTTGAAGATAAAATGAATGTGAAGTCAATACTTTGTGTATCTGCCATTTCACGATTAACAGTTTGACTTCTTCTTGGAATGCTTTTCACAAGCTGTTGACATCTTCTCAGAGGAAGCCTACCCCACTTATCAATAAGGGCTTGGCGCAGTAGGGTCAAATTGCCACACCCTTGCAAACAGACAATCTTACCAAGATCCCTCAACAAGTTCTCAATAGGATTCAAGTCAGAACTCTGAGGAGGCCATATAATCACTCAGATATTGTTATCTGCTTTCCACTAGTTAACTATCTGTGCTCTGTGGCATGGGGCTCCATCAACTTGAAGGAAAAAGGTTACATGTATGACCATAACTCAAAAGATGAGCAGACGGAATAGCAGAGTTCTCTAGGATGTCAATGTATCCTCTTGAATTCAGGTTTCCATTAACAGGAGTAAGGAATCCTGTTTCATGTTACGACATGGTACCCCAAACAGTGACTTCATCGCCACCAAACTTGACAGTTGGAACAATGGACGCATGGATTCATTTGGTCATTGACGTACAAAACGCATGCCATCACATTGGAAAAGAGTAAAACCTGGACTCGTCAGTCCAGAGGACAGTCGACCAATCAACCAATGTCCAATGAGCATGTGTTCTGGCAAAAGTTAAACGTTTTATGCGATGCTCAACTGCCAACAGAGGCTTCATGATGATAGAACAACCTATCAGTCAAGCACCATGGAGTTGTTGCCTAACAGTGGTGTTAGATGCTTGCCATCACATCTTGATTCCAGGACTCCCTAAGCTCTGGGACTGTCTTTCTGCAGTCTCTCATGCTCTGCCTAATGAGTACCCAATCCTCCCTAACTGTAGAGAGTCGTGGACAACCTAGTCGGCTCCTATCAGAATGATGGCCTATGTTTTGGTAGCGCCTTATTGCATTGTAGTTGGTTACTTTGAAAGAAGAACAAAGTAAACAGATGTGTATTTTCTTTAAAATAAGAGTTAGAATTTCAAATCGGAGAGGAAAAATTTGAAAATTAACTGCAATTTTTCACAAGATTCAATTATTAACTTGTAACTCCCAATTGTTGAGCAATTGTAGATACTGGGATGCCTTGACAATGCTGGATGATGCAAAGAACCCGATCTTCAAGTGAGAGTCTTCCCATGGTGTCCGTCAGCCCTCCATTTAGATTCAACTCATTATTCACTTCATATCATGTTCCATCATGTTGTTTTTATGGTGAATTATGATATTCAATTTAATTTTTCTTTTTTATCTTTTGGCAGTAGATTATAAAAATGATGATTTCAAGGTTTTTGTATTGTTTTACTGAAAAATCATTTATTGAAAATATTTTGATCTTTTGAATTTAAACTGGCATTTATTACTTATAAAACTTTTTAAAAGACATTTTCACAGCAAGAGTTACCAAACTTTGGTAAAAATTTTGCAAATAAATATGTTTTATTCAAGAAACAATCATGGGAAGTACATGTACGAAAGGATGTTCTTTTAAAGTCCTACTATTCCCTGACTATATATAGGGTCGTGCACCCAAGGACTTGTCTCATTTGGTCGGTTAATATCGACGAGGTAGCTTTCTTAATCAAACAAGACAAACGGCAAAATGCAAAATGAATTCATCGCTTTTCTGAATATACATGAATCTATGTAACAAAAATCAAAACATATGCCTATTCTCTTAATTAGATGGGTCAAGCGTTAGATTTTACACCTTTAATTTATAACCCATCCTGGTAAGGCATGTGCTCGGTAAGCAAGTCTTGTTCTGTCGCTCTTCAGTTATTAAGTACATGTAAAGTAAAGTAAATTTTATTTAGAGTCGGCATTTTGTACATAGGAACAACAAATAACATGAGCTCTGTAGAGCTCTTAAACCGACATACATAATTAAAATAGATCACAGGCATGCATAAGTTAAGAAGCAGACAAAGCAATATATACATATGTACAAGCACATGTAAGACAAATACGTTATAAAATACATAAAAAATTAAATAAAATACAAACGCAAACATGACATGATGTACACTAAAAGCAGAACTGAGGTAGCACTAAAATGTCTGTATGTAATCACAGAAAAAGCACAAGTCCATGCATTATTTGGTTTGCATATAAATAGGAGCCAATTTGTCATGCAGGAAAATCTCAGCACTGAAAAAAAAAGAAACAAATCTGCTATAATAACATAACACTCATCAAAGCCATGCAGTCTCACATAAGACCGGGATCACAAAAACAAAACAGTACAGATTGACATATAAACATCCAGACAGCTCTAATATCTGCATGAGATGCAATTGCATTTTGTCCCAGTCCATGCGTTGATGAAGTTTTTGAACTGGATGAGGTTTGTGAATTGTCTTTCTTCATTTGGCAGATAGTTCCAGATCTTAGGAGCTGTATACCTGTAGGAATTTAACCTACACCTGGTTGTCTGGACACTTTATATTGCAGCTGTATTACAATATCTAAATTTAGAAGAGTTTTGTTTGGTAATTACAAGATCATGTAGAAAAACAGGACTAGATTTTGTTAAAATCTTAAAAGTATCAATGGCCAGAGTACGTAAACGCCTGAAATTTAAGGATGGCATTTTTTATTTATCTAGAAGGTCTTCATTTGTACTAGTTTTTTTATCATTATACTAGTATATGAATCTTAGTGCCCTTTCCGGAAATGTCTTTATCTTGGTGGTATTATTTACACTACAGAAATGCCAGAAAGGGGGTGGTAACTGAAATAAAAGAATACTATATTGCTACCTTACGTACCGTAGATGATTTAGATTGTGCTCAATACTTTTTAGTACGTTTATTTGTCTGGTGGCTTTCTTGCACATGTTAGTGAAATGTGGATTGATATCCAGGCTGAAGTCAATTGTGACTCCCCAAAGTTTCACCTCATTTTCACACTTCAGAACAGTACCATTGAGGTCAAAATTTAAATTTAGTGTTTTTGTTTTATTAGGCCTATCAATAGCTATAGCCTGGAACTGATCAGGGTTTGCCTTCATTTTGTTTATATGGAACCAATTTATTAGGGCCTTACTGTCTTCTTCTGTCGTACGTTTAAGTAACTCGTGTGATTCGTGGGAGTGAGAGACCGTATTGTCATCTGCATAATTATACAATGATGAATCTTTAACAAAACCAAAAATGTCGTTAATGAAGATATTGAATAAAATGAGGCTGAGTATTGAGCCTTGGGGAAATCCCTTTAATATATTTTTGAAGAGGCTCATGGATTGTCCCATCTTTACACATTGGACTCTATTGCTTAAATAGCTATGTAACAAGTCGAGTGTACCACTACTGGGGTCGTAATGTTTGAGAACTTGGGAAGTAATCAAGTCATGCGGTAGACAGTCGGCGGCCTTTGACAAATCCATAAGGATCGCATCTACAAACTAATTTTCATCCAGGGCTCTTTTCCGGTCCTCTATAATTCTCAAAAGGGTAAATTGGCACCCATAACCCGATCCGATCTGAAAGCTGCCAGAAAAGGATAGAAGATATCATTAAAATAATAGAATGCTGTATGTGAACTGCCTCTCAAACAATTTGGAGATAGTAGGTAAAATGCTTACAGGCCAATAATTACCTTTATACAAAAGACTGCTTTTCTTATGTATGGGACAAACCCTAGTCCTCTTAAGAGCATCTGGAAAAATTGAGCTTGATATAGCTATAAGATCTTGTTTTATTCTTTGTAGAGTTATCTTTCACTTTCGTGTAAGAAGACATTTAATATTGAATTAATACTCAATAACTTTAAAATGTTTGATAACCAATTAAAAGTGCCAGTAAGCTTTATAAAAAATAATAGTCAAAAGCATCCACCATAGGTTATAAATACTAATAAAACTATCAGGGCTTCGTAAGGCAGGTAGATACGTTAACATTAGTCTGATAAGACCGGTCTCTTGAAGACTACATGAAGAAGAAAATTACGTACAAATAAAGAAATACGTACCAATAATTATAAATGCACAATTTTTTGAAAATTCTTCGGTCTTGTTCTAAGATTAATATTGCCGCGTGTACATGTTAAATACGGGGTAATGCAATATATTTTAAAAATCTTGTGATAGTCTTTAGCTGTGTTAAAAACAATACGTTGTAATAACGTGTATTAGCTGACTTCTAGGTCGGGCGTCAAAATTTATCTTCAACATTGATGTAAACACATGACAAATGACTCATATGCCCAAACCTTTTACCAGTACAAAATTAAAACAACTCCATTCGTGGGAAGAGGAAGATCTTTGGAATGTTTCAAGTAATGCATTTGATAAGAAAGAAACAATTAAGGAGCAATGCTCTACAAATAATAAAACATGGTCTCAAAGATGATTTCACGTTCACCTGCTGACCCATGGCCGAATCCAACATTTCTTGGTAATTTTAGGCTTTTGTACATACATTGTACATGTATACCAGACTTCCATATAGATAAGGAAAACACACAATGTATTATTATAGAATCTTCGTCTGTGAAAACCATTTTTATGGTATGGTATGGTATTGTTGTTTAATGTCCCACTCAAGAATATTTCACTCATATGGAGACGTCACCATGTACCGGTGAAGGGCAACAAATTTTGCCTATGCTCGACACTGCTGATCGTAAAGCAGTGAGGGTTCTTTAACGTGCCAACACCTACTGTGACACGGGACCTCGGTTTTTAATGTCTCAACCAAAATACAGGGACAGCCAACCACAGAGTGGTGCTGCGCGGCTCAAACCCGGATCCTTCGATTCGCAGTCGAACACGCTAACCACTCGGCCACGGAAACCATTTTAACATTTTACCCTATGACCGGAAATGAATAGCACATAGTTGATTACCTTCGTATGATACTTGTATTTGTGGGTGTACACTAAAAGATTAATACCGTAAGATTAATCTTAACGTGTACCGGCCTGTATACAGAAGCAAGTTTTGGTTGTACATGTATTGTTGTTTAACCCCCCATTCAAGAATCTTTCACTAATATGAGTATGTCATCGAATGCCGGTTTCAACATTTGACCAAAATTATACATATTGTAGCAACCGCGAGTAGTGATTACCAATCCAGTAGGCTTAAAGTTAAATGCGGTGGAGGCTTGGTTCTCTTCTGGAATTTGTATACCCAAGCATTTGCCTTATTTCTAACGTACAAAATATTCAAAACGATAATTCATTTTCATAATTTTTATTGACATGAAATATAGAAAAACAATGAAACTGAAAATGATGTTATAAAACCAAGTAAGAATATTCATGATTTGACAGGAAAGAATAAATAGAATGTTTTAAGTAAACACATTACTTTAACACTATACTTTCGGAGGATGGAATGACAGAGGGACTGAAAATAGGTAATACTATATGCCCCAGTTATTTTATAATGGGGCTTAAAAAGCAGACACAAGTATGACTAAACTAACTACGGAATCAATGCTAAACATAAAACAATTTTAACACTTATAAAAATTCAATGTAAAATAGTTATTCCCCTATTATTGGGTACGATTTAAATGTATTTGAATACTTCTCAACTAAGTAAAAATTTGGATTTCACTACGTATGACTAAAAGTTATTGAACTTAGAGTTAAAACGTTCAAAAAACATACATATACACATCACAATACATAGGACAATGAGTCAATGTCTTTTTTGCTAGTACACACAAGTCTATACATGTACATTCAGTAACTTTGTTCTCACTTTGAATCTGATCTGTTCACATGAAAGTCATTTAATCTTTTAGTTTATAAAATACAAACGTATTACAAAACACAATTTAATGTGCTGATTGTTCTGCCTTGGTCTTTCTGAATCAAATATCTAAAAATAAACCTTTCCGCTATTCTTCTGCTGTATTTCACCATTTCTAGAGCCCTACAAGATACCCACCTCATTCACTTATTGCCATACCATAACTGAAATCCATGTACCCATGCTTATTTCTAAAAATGATTAGTGCTTGATTTTGCTTCTTTTTAAAAATTATGGTACATGTATAATGAAAACGTGCTAATCATTATTTTTATGGGACCCAAATATGGTCATTTGTCTTCATAGTTACACTGGAGGGACATTTCTGATGAGTAATGCAAAATTATGCTTCCAGACCCAAAGTTCATGGGTGATTTATTTCATATGTGCTTTTCCTGAACACATTTTCATCTAGCCTAAATATTTCTCTACAGATATTTTAGAATTATGGCTAACTGGGGAGACACCTTCATAAATACTTTTTGATATTTAAACTGTGAGTAAAACATACAAGTACCGTGAGACTGATATAAAATACTGTTGTTTCAAAACCAGAATTTGTAATTCTTATATATTTAGCACAAAATTATTAGTAAATGACTTGTTTCATAAACTTTTAAAGTATTAGGTGGATCCTTATGTCCTAAGAAAAATGATACATTTGCTAGCTTCATAGACTAGTGTATTGTAAAGCAAACTTCTAACAAAAAACGCAAAAGTAGTGGAACACAATAATTTGGCAAACAATGAATAAGAATGCAGTATAAGGCAAGCACGTTTTTTTTCTAAGCACCTATTCAAAAGATGACGTTGACGTAATTAAACATGTAACATGATTACTTAAAGCCATGCCATCTGTTAATAAATCGTTGCTACAATTACAAAATACTGTACGTAAATTTAAGATACTATGTACTTTTCATGGGAAAAAAATCTGTTTTATTGAGTCCTGAATTACTGGATTAGCAGATGCATATGCCTTTCATTAGTACTTTTTGACATGGTGTACTTAACTTTATGATCACACCTACATAGATCTTTATGGAGAAATAGTCTATAAAAATACTGAATAGCTAAATCAAAACCTCCATGAAAAATTCCGAATTTACAGTGAAAGGGGAGAAAGAATTTTGTTTTATCACATCATTAATGAAATGATAGGTAACGTTAAAATGCAAAATTCATAAGTTGTGACCCATCTTACTCTCTTCCCTTGTAATTTACAGTCAGTGCATTTTTTATGATAGTTCAGCATAACTAGCAGCCTGACAAGCATGTATTAAACATTAAAAAAAGGCATACAAATAATGACATACAAGTAAATGCAACATTTCTATATTTCATAACTCAGCCAGTCAGAAGATACAGCCACAGTCAAATCTCCTTAATCTGGACACTTGACACTTCCCCTTCCTGAGAAAAATTGCTAAAGAAAGAATTTTATTTTCAAATTAGATAAACAATTATATCAAGATATAGGGCTCACAGTGAGTGTGACAGTCAGACTGGTTGACAGGAGATACTTACTCCTCCTAGGCACCTAATTCCACCTCTGGTTTATCCAGAGGTCCACGTTTGTCCAACTCTTTATTTTGTATACCTTATAGGAATTATGAGATGGGTCACTTTTTGTTACCTTTACCATCTTATGTCAGAAGTATGTTTCAGTAATCTGATAGCTTCATTTATCTGGTAATTTTCCATAGAACAAAAGTCTCCAGATTAACGAAGATTCACTGTATTTCTTTTACACGTGGTATTAATGACAAAATAATTACAAAATGGCTCCTAGAGCCTACTCTGATTGTACCACCCCTTTGTACAATATCTAGATTCTTCACTTCATACCTTTGATACCTATACATGTTTACCTTTATTACCTTTCTTTTTGTTTTATCAACTTCTACAACCTTACTTGACAGGATGTCAGGGGAGGTGTCAAAAGAATTTTTGTTCCCTTTTCTAAATGAACTATCTTTTCTGGCATTATGCCAGTTTCAATTGATTGACCGAAATATGAAGTTTGTTCTTTAGTATCCTTACTATCGTCAATAACTTTTATAATGCAGTATAATATATGATTTTAACCATTGATCAATTTCTCGTATGATGGGATGAAAACAGGTACTGAAGCATCTAAAGTAGAATGAAACTGCAATTCATCTTATACATGAACCATCAAAATGAGTGTTGTTACAAAAACCGTACAGATGATACCATAAAAATTAGTGGGGTGAACAAAGGTCAAAACAATCAAAATCAAAATTCAATATAACCTTGATTGTACACTTAATGCAGGAATAATCATGTGGGAATATATGTTTTGAGCAAGTTTTCTGAATTTTTGTGGATTGTTTGATGAAATAATGCAGTCACCTAAAAACTCGTTTTCCATGAAAATGAACTGTGTTTTTTAATCAAAAATACCCCCGCAATATAAAAAAGGAATTCCCAAACATTGCCACACATAGAGGTCAAGGTCATATGGTGAAAAATATTGCAATGAAATGGATAGTTTAGTCACACATGAAGCATAAGGACTCTGTTCCTTATCCTTCAAAAGATACAGACATGGTGGAAGTTTTATAAGTAGGATAAACATTGAGGTCAAGGTCACAAGGTTAAAAAATAATTCAAAGGAAAAAACTTTGCCCTAAAAAATACACTTGTGAAATACGAAAGTCCTTGGTCAAAGTTTTTCCTCAAAAAGACCAATAAAGAAAACCCTTGATTCTTGGATTAGGTTGCATGGCTAAAATGCAAATTACTTTACAGGAAAACATTTTCATCTTTACTTGGGAAAATTAGTTATTGTCTGAGCTGTTTGCTACAGTTTGTTAAAGCTGGCTGTGTTCTAAAGGAGATTAATGTTTTGTTCTCAATCATTGCATACCCTGTTATGAGATTGAATACCTTAAACCTACAAATTTCCAGCTTCAGAAGATCTTTCAATAATGATAAATATAAACTGTAAGTACAATCTTGCCACAATTAAGACTTTTATGAAAAAACACTGAGCTAAATGATAGGTTGTCATCTTGGGCAAATGGATTAATTCCCCTTTCCTAACATCATTATTATCTCTCCTGTTTTTTACCATGCCATCAGGATTAACACCTCTTCTGCTTGTAAAATGACGTACATGTTGGTGAAATTTAGAAGGAAAAAATCAAATTGTCAAACCATAATCAAACTGTCTTCATATGTGTGATCTATCCTCTGAAAGTGATGCTTGCTTTTAATGAACATGAGAGAGAGCTACAATTTCTGGAATGAAAAAAATTCCGGTGGAGAAATCTTATAAAAATTAGCATGAAAATAGCAGAAAAAAGGCATGAAAAATACCCTTAACCCCCTTTCCTCCTTATCCTCTCCAGAAACTCACTGTAAAAATTCTCAGATTTCAGTTCATAATTTTGTGGAAATGGCAAAAACTCAAATCAAATCTTGAGGCCTAAATGTAAAATTAACAGAATGATAGAGGAGTATGAAAAATACATTGAAAGAGGGGAAGTAATCTGGGGTGAAACGATATGCCTTAGTCACGATACAATAGGTTTCATGACACACAGTTCTGATTGTAGTGCATATCATGATATTTCTAATACCCTATTTTTTCTAATGACTGGTTCAAATTTCTTGTGTTACCTACTGCTTGATGTAATGAAAATGTTCAATTTCAGCAATGTACTGAAATACTATCATCACTAGTTTTCAATGGTCTTTTTCACATAGAACCTTGTGATAAACATCATTCCAAAATACATGATTTTTTTATATTGACAACTTGACAAATTAAAACGTGAATACAGTAAATATAGTCTCGGTTCAATTTAGATCATTCATGAAAATCATTTTTCAAGTTGTCAAGTTCACAGTAACATACACAAAATATGGTAAAATTGAAAACTTGTGTAATTGCGATTAGGAGTGGTTTTAATATTAAAATTTTTTGTGAAAAGGGTTCCAGGTTGTGCATGATTAGCCAAGTGTACACTTAGATATCCAATCACAAATGACTTGCTAACTCTAGAAATATCTATTTTTTGGTATAATTTCAAGTAGGTAACAAAATTAAAATATTTGGATGTATCATGAATTTTTTTGTGTGGAACAATACTGTGATACAGTGGAACCTGTCTTGAAAGACCACCGTTGTGAGAGACCACCTGTTTTGAGAGACCAATTATATTAAAACTTCTTTTTCAGAAATTATATAAACAGGAGGCTCAAGGGGCCTTAATGGTCACCTGGGAGATGAATTTGGTTGAAATTGACTCACTGGTTCCTGAGAAGAAGCCTAAAATGTGAAATCCTATAGCAATCCTATGGGAAATATTTAACCCCTGGGCGGGGCCAAAAATGACCCCAGGGCCTTCTCTTGAACAAACTTGATTCTACACCCAAAAAGGATGCTATATTCCACAAATCAGCATATTTGGCCTTGTACTTTCAGAGAGGAAATTTTTTTTAAAGTTGCAAATTTTGAACATTGCTGGCCCTATGGTGAGCCATTTTTGGACCAAGGGGATGGCTTGAACAAACTTGAGTCTGCATCACCCAATGTTGATCCTTGGAAAATTGGGTTGGAATTAGCCCACTGGATCCTGAGAAGACGCCTAAAATGTGAAATCCTAGTAATCCTATAGTAATCCTTTGGGAAATGTTTAACCGAGGCCAAAAATGACCCCAGGGCCTTTTTTGAACAAACTTCTAAACCCCAAAAGGATGCTATATTCCACAAATCAGCATATTTGGCCTTGTACTTTCGAGGAAGAAGATTTTTGAAAATTTCAATATTTGAACATTTCTGGCCCTAGGGTGGGGCCATTTTTTGGACTCAGGGGGATGCTTTGAACAAACTTGAGTCTGCATCACCCAATGTTCATCCCTGGCAAATTGGGTTGCAATTTACCCAGTGTTTTCTGAGAAAAAGTCAAAAATGTGAAATCCAATAGTAATCCTATGGAAATGTTTAACCCCAAGCCGGGCCCAAAAATGACCCCAGGACCTTATCTTGAACATACTTGATTATACACCCCAATAGGATGCTATATTCCACAAATCAGCATATTTGGCCTTGTTCTTTTCAGAAAAGATTTTTTAAAGTTGCAAAATTTGAACCTTTTTGGCCCTAGGGCAGGTCCATTTTGGACCCAGGGGGACGGTTGGAACACACTTGAGACTGCATCGCCCATTGTTGATCCCTGGTAAATTTGGTTGAAATTGGCCCAGTGGTTTCTGAGAAGAAGTCAAAAATGCACGGTAACGGACGGGAATGGATTGCAATAGGTCACCTGAGTTTACTTAGGTGACCTGATAAAACCTGTAAAGAGAGACCACCTGTATTGATTGACCACATTTGCATGGCAGAGGGGGAAGTCTCGCCAGTCAGGTTCCACTGTATGTCAATACAACAGTAAGCCTATATCGTTTCACCCCTACAATTTAGTGACACTATCCTACAGCAATACAAGCCCGGTCATGTCTGTCATCACAGTTCTTGTGGTTGTTTTCTGGTGATGTTATCATCTTCGTGGTTTCAGGACTGAAAAAAAAATACAGATTAATAAAGATATTTCTCAGCGCTCCAAACAAAATGCATATCTTTGTAACCTACAGATAGGCCTTGAAAGAAAATATGCATTATCAGCCATTTCAATGTGTAAGGGACTATGTTTGTAAATATGTATCTGCTTTCCAATGCATTCTATTTCTGAAGCTTAATGTTAGAAAGAATTCATGCAGATGATGCGTTGAGCAGTGAGGGACATTATGTATGCCAACATCTACTGTGACACAGGATCTATGTTTTTACTGTGTCTACCCAAAGACAAGAAAAGTCATATGCCTCCATCGAAGCTCACACTTATGACCTCTTATTTAAAGACTGGCAATCTGCCATGGAGCAAACTCTTACTTTGTGAGGTGATTGTGCATAATTAGTCTAATCTGCCTCAGCCACCCACTGAATTAAAAAGACTACCTGCCTTATCTGACCTAAATATATGACTCTCAAAATGGCTTTTTCTAAAATGTATAAATCACCTGAGCTAAGAGACCACCTGCCAGATGTGACCCTTAATGTTTGCTCCTTCCCTTGGATGGTCTCTTAGAACAGGTAAGCCTGTACACATGTACATAAATAACTCTTACCTTGTTTGTTGCCCAGTCTCTTTTCTCTTTCTCAGCTTACACATCAACACAATACACAAAATACCAAGAACAACAGCAACTGAAACTGCTGCACCAAATCCAGCCATCCATTTGGCATTTATATCTGTAATGCATGGTAAGAAAATAACTTACTGGTCCATCTTATATTTGTTATTGTCCAATATGGCAGTGCACAATGACAAAATTTATCCCCTTTTCTTATTTGTGTTATCTCTCATATTTTGTAGCCGACGCCACTTTCTCAGGCTAAATGATAAAGACATTGGCACCCACCATCTATAGATCTTATAAGTTCTGTGACAGATTGCTCTTTTCCTTTCTTTCTGATCAGTCTTTCACTAGGTATAGTAATTGAATGCCCAATTCTTCTAACCACTCCAATTTCAAAATCTGAATTCCCAAAACATGAGTTTCATTTTTTTTGTTAAGAAATCCCAGTAAACTAGAGGCCAAGAGGAAACTGGATGTAAGATTGAAGGGAGGTCACTTTGTTCAATAGTTAATCTATGAATGAATGGAATTGATATAAATGTAATCTGAAACATTATGAAAATCTGAAGTTTGTGTTGAGAATTGTATAGAAAAATTATCATTATAAAATATCATTGGAGTGGAATCTGTTTAAGCCAATTAATAAACAAACAATTAATTTGATAATCTTTAGATTGGCTGCGGTTGGCCGTTCCTGTCCTTTGGATGAGACACAGTGTCACAGTAGGTGTTGGCATGTTAAAGAATCCTCACTGCTCTACGGCTGTAAGTGCCAAGCATAGGCAAAGTTTGTAGCCCTTCACCGGCACACTGTGATGTCTCCATATGAGTGAAATATTCTTGAGCGGGACGTTAAACAACAATACCATATCATACCATACTAATAAGACCACTCATATTGATAGACAAAATCTTTATTGCGTTCGGAGGTTCTTTCAAGCAGTGCTCTACTGTACAATACATACATTTATTGTAAGCAACCCAATAAACAGGGGAGAGGGGGGGATTTAGTAAGACCAACCAATAGTCAAATAGATATAAAATCAAATTTGTCTAACCGCATTGGTATTATTGCCATAATTATAACTGATAAGACCTATGTATTGCTGGTATAATGGGGACTGGGCATACGGACCAGGTAGCTCAGTTGGTAGAGCAGCCACAGGGTTAGCGGGATGCCTGGGTTCGAGTCACAGTCTGGCCGACATTTTTCCTTGTCTGTTACTTTGGCGCCCAACAAAATAAACCATGGTTGGTTAGTGAGTCTTGTGTTAGAGTGTAACGGGGACTGGGCATGCGGACCAGGTAGCTCAGTTGGTAGAGAAGCCACAGGGTTAGCAGGAGGCCTGGGTTCGAACCCCAAACTGGCCAACATTTTCTTTGCCTGTTACTTTGGCGCTCACAAAAATAAACCATGGTTGGTTAGTGAGTCTTGTGTGAGATTGTATTGGGGACTGGGCTTGCGGACCAGGTAGCTCAGTTGGTAGAGCAGCCGCACGGTTACCGGGAGGCCTGGGTTCGAGTCCCAGTCTGGCAGACATTTTTCCTTGCCTGTAACACTGGGGAGGGGGAGGTTCTACAGGTAAGCTGTTACCTACATTTCCCTGAACCAACTAGAAAAGGTTCTTATTATGAGTAATAGGAATGAGATTAAATCTGTAATATGGTGGAGGGGACCTTATTGGCTTCTGGATAGTAGGCACTCTGTAATACTTAACTCATAGTGGAGGAGAGGGGGGTGGGGGCAGAGAGAGTTATGGAAAAAGTTCATACCCGGGTGTGATTTTTGTTTAACATTGGAACAGCCATCATCAGTATGCCAGTTATCTGCAAGATAATATGTGATATTTTAAACAAATGAATTACCAAAATTAAAAAAAAAACATGCTGTAATTTAAAATACAGATATATATCTCTTAAAAGTAGCAAAGAGAAATGGCAGTATATGTATCTATTTCACACAAAGTCAATGTCACACTGTCAAACTTTTGGTATCAATGGAAATGTCTTGTTACAATAAATATATATTTATAAAAACAAGTTATACCTTTTATGGTGTGAATGACATGACCAAGATTAAAATTTTTCTACACGCAGAGAACTAGTGGGGAAAAACAAGCTGATAATTGTATGTTTCCAAATTCATTTTTGTGATATTAAAACTTGAGAAACAAATAAATGAAATCATTGATCACTCACCTTCAGCAATATTATGAATATATTTACAATATATCTGGCACTGTCCAGGAATGGAATGAAGGCAAGCATCATCATTACAAGTTTTGCACTTTTCATCATGATAGCAATAATCATAAATACCTCTACACCAGGAACCACCACATTGAACTGTATACTGCTCAATTTCAGAGGCATTGAAATGGACTCCAAGCACAGAGTCGATAAAATAACCAAACAAAAGAACAAAAACAAGATTAAAAGTGGAATTTGTTGTGGCCATCTTCTCTGAGATTCAAAAACCAATCTGGAAATGACTAGATTTGCTAGCTGAGCTATTTATAGCTCAGAAATCCCCTGTGCTAAAGATAGAACCTACCAAAAGTACCAGGCAAATCCCAGATTTGATGTGACTGTCAGGTTAAATTCAACTTTATATCATGTCACCAATAGTAAATAAATAAACCATAATGACTCTATCTTTTAACACAGTAAAATGCTTTGGTTAACCACAAAAGGAAAATAAAAGTAGTATACATTTGCACATGGCAACCTCTTTGGTAAACTGCCAAAATCCTTTTCATAATTCACACTTGATTCATACTGAATGTTAAAATCAATATTCATGTACTTGTCTTATACATGTATCTATAATATTCACTTCATTTTATCAGGGGTATCAGTTGGGGTAATCATACAAGAGAAACCTGTCAATCAGTTATATTTTAGTACAAGCAACTTCCTTGTTACATATTGACAATGTTCTATCTAGACATAACTACAAATCACAGTTCAACCTTGCTAGCACAACCACCTGTCTGCTTCAAATTGGTCTGATTAGTGAGGTGGATCCTGTGAGGTGGTGCAAAAAGACTTAAGCAATGTCTGGCTGACATGTGTATATGGTCCTAAATGTAATGTGGTCTCTAGAAGAAGGAATTGGCAAAATCAGGATGATGTCTAAACATTGATATCAAACTTAAGTTTTCTAAAAGTGTCCACTTAAACAGAAAATATGGGTGATGGATTACACCCGAAGCTATCCTCAGCCATATCAAGACATCATATGTGCAAGGTTGGTTGTCCCAGCTATCAGGATATCATAGCTAAAAGATAAGACTTTTTAAAATAAGTGTGTCCCTGTCCTTCTGATGAGACAGTACAAATCGTCACAGTAGGTGTCGGCATGTTAAAGAACCCTCTCTACTCTAGGGCCATAAGTGATGAGTGTAGGCAAAAATTTATTGCCCTTCACAAGCACATGGTGATGTCTCCATATGAGTGAAAGATTCTTGAGTGGGAAGTTAAACAACAATATAACTAACCAACGTAACATTTGTGAAGAATTCAATGAACTGGTGATATCAAAAGCCCCTCTCTCTCCTTGAGGTGCATATAAGATATCATAAAACACAAAAAGTACAATGTCTGCAAATTAATTTAATATTGATAAGACACTCATTTTTACATAAAAATCAAATATCAGAGGAATAAAAACATACACAGGTACAAAGTGAATGATCTTCAAAAGAGGAAGATTATAAAATTAAACTACATGATGAAAGTGGATTAATTAGAAACTCATAGGTGTTTTCTGTAAGAACTGAATTTTTGGAACAAATTCTTGTACCATGTGGTACCCAATAACGTCATTTCAGTGGGAAGATTATGTAGACTTACGTTCCATCACGATTGGAGAAACTAGTTCCACACAAACATTATCAGTTATCATGTAGTACATAACTGTTTTCCATTGTCCAGTGTTTTAATAAATGCATTTTTGAAAATTTGATGAATAGATTACATCATTATTCAACATTAATAGAGATTTAAGGAGAATTCTAAGAGCAGCAGAAATTAAAATTTTGTCAATTATTGCAGAGCTTATCATGTGAAAAAAACAGTCTGAACAGGACTGATAACCCTGCTCAAACATATTTTGATACTACGATTTAAATGGCTATCTTCATTCATGATCAAGATCTCTTTTGCCAAAATTGAGTCAAATAAACGGACAACCAGGGCTGGCCGCCATAAAACATAATAATTTACTCAAGTCAGAATTTTCTCACCTCTAGCTTCTCAACCAATCAGAATTTAGTATTAGATGAAGTTGAGTAAATTTCAGACTTAAGTAAATTCTCAAATTTATTGTGCCAGGCCTAGACAGACAGATGAACAAATGTGAAAGTTGCAATTAAATTTCAAAATAAAAGATTTTTGCTTGTAACTAACTGATGCCAGTGAGCAGACAGTATTGTGAATCTTTTACTATTATGAAATATGTCAATAAGGATACTCTCTGGCTTACAAAATGTAATTAACACTAGTGGAGGCCAGGCTACATTTTGCCTGTACATGACAATATCTAATAAACACATGTAATGAATCAATTTTGATGTGTTTCTCTTGACCTGAATATAACCTAATTCAAGCATGATTTCAAATGAGTTCCTTTTCTTTTTACAATGTTGCACAAAATTCTATTGACATTTGATCAAGAGGTCAAATCCCATAGCCTTTGTTGATAATCATTCAAATTTCATGCTATCAAAACTAAAAATTCCTAATGAGCATCAAATAGATAAGACATCTTCCTAAGGCCATTCTTTTTATTTGTTGGTTTACTGATCTGACTGACCCAATTTTCTGGACTTATAGAAAGAAATAAAAAATTTAGATTTTGGAATTTTTGAAATCTTGCCGACCTTATAAATAACTTTTCCCCATTTAAATCATTAATAAATGTGATTATTTTGCTTATATTTTACTCTGAACAACAGTTAAATTCCAATCTTTTTCTTAAGGGCTTAATCAAAATAAATAATAGTTCAAATCTATTGTCCAAGAACTTGTACTTACTTGTAAATTCTAATTAATAACATTTTACAAAAAGAAATCTGTTTGTATGACACTGACATCAATAACATACCAATTTTTGAGAAATACAAATCTGTAATCTTACAAATAAAGAAAGTATGGCCTAATACGAGTATAGGATTTTACAGCTCAATCAGGATTAATTAGATCTCCATGCACCACCATATAATAATAGAGCACAAAAATGATCAAATATTGATAAGACTTGACAAACAGAATTTGGAATTGATATCACTACCTTAAAATGATCAAACAAGTGAGATAGCAATAATGAAGCATTTGCTGTGTCCAAAACAAACAAGATGGTTCATGTAGATTATTGTGAAAACAAAATGCCAATAACTCAGTAATTGATTTATGAGTACCTTTTCATGTGAAAACCAAATTCAAGCACTTTTAAAGACAAAAGCTGTAATTCAAGTACTTTTCAAATCTGAATGAAAACCAAATTCAAGCACTTTTTAAGACACAAGCTGTAATTCAAGTACTTTTCAAATCTGAATGAACTTTTTTATTTTAGTACATTTACTCCTAAAGAAGCTATAATCAAGAGGTTTTACACATATAAGACTGGAAAATAATTTCAAAGTTCCAGGAAACTCTTAGACAATAAACTTTGAAAAATGCTTAATTTGAAATACTTGACTCAACTTATCCCAAAAGATGACTGCCCAAGTAAGTCAAAAAGAAAATACTCTCAGGCCTAAGTGTATCAAATATTTTATGGTTTATTTTACTTCTCCCTTAAAAGTATCATTATTACAGGAATTGTTCTGAACCTAATCAAAAGTAAATACATACTGGCAATTCAGTTATACATAATAATAATAATAATGAACAGTTACTAAAGACTTTGCTCAACGATTGAAAAAAGGTTCTGAAGAGAGCCTATTCACACAATGATATATGGATGATGTTACATTTCATAAGTAAAAACAGATACATGTAGTTATAAACCGTAATTCACTCATATCTTAATATCGTTTACAAAATGATAATAAAACTACTGCAGCAAAAATTTTGACTTAAAAAACATCAAAATTAAAAATTACAATTTGTTTGGTGTCTTTAATAACATTACCTATGTGTAAATCATTCCTCTTAATCAGACACCGCCACCAATTTTCATAATGTCCTTAACTAGATCACATATGAACATGTACTATTGTAACCACATGGGTGGACAAGAGTTGTCTTCCATTGAAGTATGCACCGTTTTCACCACTTGGCGGTTTTTACAGGATGGAGATGACCACTGCCTTTGTTGTCTTTGCCATCAATGATTTCCAGCAGCTTATGAAGTCCACTGGCCCGCACGACGGAATCATTTTGTAACAGAACCTGAAATCAACAAAATCAATTTTACAATCATCATCATCATCGTCGTCGTCGCCGCCATCATCATCATCATCATCGTGGTTGTCATCATCACCATCATCATCAAAAACTCATTTACACATATCAAGGCCTTTGTGCTTGTTGCTGCTAAAGTTGGAAATCTTTCACTTGTATGGAAACCACACCCATGAAAGTTAAAAGCTTCAAATATTGTTCCAAGACTGTCACTTAGTGCCACTGAGCACTGAATGATGTTTCACATGTCTTCAACAAATATGAAAGGATCTTAAAATTCACTGTCACATTAAAGGACAGGAAAAACTACTGTATGAAGGCTTATTTTCGCCCTAGTGCACTTGCAAACAGCTTCGCCTCGTTCAAAATTGTCTAGTCTCACAATTATTCTATTCAATGAATTTACCATTTTGAATTCGGCCAGTTTTGAATTTGCCCGCTGACGATAGATGTGAAAGGGGCGAAAATGAAATGAGGGCAAAATGTCCTTGTATACAGTATTCACGATGTTGTTGTTGTCTTACATCCCACTCAAGAATATTCACATAAAATTACGAGTGTTAGACTGAGTTTTCCCAGTGTAAGGCAGTGGTGTGATATTTTCCTATCTTACACTGTAAGTGGTAACACAATGCTTAATTTAACTGTATGACAACATGCAATTATGGTTCCTGTTTTGTGATAGAGAGTCTAGATACTTGAGCAGCATTACTGCATAGAAAGACAAAATATTTTGAAATAAATTACAATCTAGTCTGTTTTAACTTTAAGAGATGGTCCAAGGGAAGAAGAAAAGTGGGTCACATGTCAGATGGTGTCTTATTTCAGGTGTTTTCAGTTGGACCTGTGTATATATAGCAACCATAGGGGAATTGACAAGGGGACCGGCAGTCCTTTTATTCAGTGGGTCACTAAGGCAGTTTAGACTGTACACACACAATTTAATACAATGAGTCAAAAGCTATGTGTGGAAAACAATATTTCCCATGGAAACAAATTGTGCTCCTCTTTTAGCTGACCAATCTATATTCTTATGAAGCAGAGTTTATTCAAATCCTTTGTCGTGAGAAGAAAAAGTCTCTTGTTGTTGCCTTCAACTCAACATTTAGATATCTTGACGAGGTTTATCTATTAGTATTAAGAACAATTGTTTTCATTCATTTGCTACTTCATTAAACCCAGTGAACTAGAGATAAAAGACACTACAGAATCTTCAACATGCATGTTGTTAATGTTACAGGAGTTCCAACAGTCTCCATTAAAGTCAGCTTTTCATAAATTCTACCGTTGGTCTGGTTAACCGATATGACTTGATATTGGGTCAAATACTGTCCGACATGTTTCATAACGGTTGTTAGACTGTTCTTTACACACTGATTTTGATCATGGATTACTCCTTTTACATGATCAAGATATACGGCTCACCGCAGGTGTAACAGGTGGACAGGGGATGCGTACTCCTCCTAGGCACCTGATCCACCTCTGGTATATCCAGGGGTCTGTGTTTGCCCAACTCTTTATTCTGTATTCCTTATAGGAATTATGAGATTGATAATTGTTTGTTACCTTTTCCTTTTCTTCATTATGAACTCAAATAGGGGCAGGCCTAGAGAAATTCTACAATGGGTCAAGATTCACAGTCTAGGTCTCATGAACGCGTTGTCCTAGATAGTGACATTTGCTTCCCAGTGGATTTTAACTATCCCACACTCATCCTGCTGAGACCATGGACTTTCCCGCTTAGAGGCAAGAACTCCAAAAAATGAGTCATCACTTTTCTCCCTTCCCCCATCTTTCCCCCTCTCTCTCAACTCTTTAATATTAAGGGTGATAAAGATTTCATGATGAGATGGAAAATCTCAATTTTGAAACAAAAATTACCAAATTCAGTGTCATGGACAAAGCTCCGAAAAAGATGAGGAAAAGCCCTGATTCTATGGTCTATAATAGAAGATCTTAAGACAACACAAAGAAACATATGTCTACTACTTTTACTTGGGTTGCGAGGGTTAGGGTCCCATTCATTCAACTACAACTTTCATATCTACCACACCATCCTCTTTTGATTATTGTATACTAGTGTGGACATGTACGTATAAAACCAAAATCCTATGCAATTTAGTATTATTACTCAATCCCTCATGAAATATGCTGTGTAGGTAATTTCTTTTGAACATGGCCTTGAGATATCCTGCCATTGCATGTGTTGCTATTAATAACTATTCATGGGAATCCCCTGGTATAAAAATAGCAACATTTATGTTTTATTTCCTGTCAGACAAGGGTAACCCTTGCTATTTTTATACTAGAAGAATGCTGAAAAGGTCATAAAAAAATTCATGAATGAAATAAGTTGAGTTGGTATGTTCAGGTGTAATGACTAAGCACTGTCCCTGACAAGGATCAATGTAGCTATTTTCATACCAAGGGGAGTGCCAAATGGGTCATTGTCAAAATTCATGAATGAAATAAATTGAGTTGTACGTAAACATGTTAACTCAAAGTTCTGAATCTTGACACAATGTAAGTATCTATCTTCATACAAGAGGAATGCTAAAGGAATCATTGTCAAATTTTATGAATGAAATAAAGTCATAAAATAAAATAATGATGTCACTGGATCATATACAGTTGAATCTCCAAAACTTGAAGTGCTCGGGACCACTGATAAAAGTTCAAGTTTTCGAGACTTCAAGTTTTCAAAAATATGATTACTCTCCCGCTGAACACTATTTTGCCAGTTACACGTCTATAGTCCAACGGTTCGATAGTCCGACAACCTGATTATTCTAGTTTTCTTATTATTAAGGATTAAATAGACATGAAATGAAATCTGACCCCGTAGTTGAAAAGACCACAATGTCACAAAAATATTCAAACAAGAGTTGTCAGGGGACAACAAAGCTCGTCCAGGGCAACCATAGGTAAGTTGTAACAAGGGGTTTGAGTAGACCACAATGTCGCAAGAGTTGTCAGAGGACAACAAAGCTCGTCCGGGGCAACCATAGGTAAGCTGCAACAACCAATAATGGAAAGTGGGTCAAACATCAGGTCAAGATGGTTTGCGGTATAATGAAAAGGTCTAATCCCAAGTAATACACACATGAAATAGCAAAGCCATTGTCTATTCTGATTCAAAATTTATGGCCAAAGTTAGTGTTTTTTTTTAAGTAAGTCAATCTGCAAGGTCTAGGTAACAAGGTCAAGAATTATGAAACCAATGGTAAGGTCTTGTCACAAGGAAGACACATGTAAATTATTAAAGTTTATGGTTTGTAGTTTACATGTAGGAAGCGCCGTTTAGCTATTTTAAAATCAGTTTTTCATGATACCACGAATTCTATTTCCCTATATCAAGAAATTGAATACTTGATATATCAAGAAAAAGGCAGCATTTCTTGATATCAAGAATTAGATTTCTATCGGGATGTCACCATTCCGCCACCCCAAACCCACTAATTCACTCTTTACTCATCACTTGGTTAAGTATTCTCTGATAATTTAACACTGTTGTCACTTTTGATCACTTAGTAAACATATCGCAAATTTGCATGTGAGAAGATTGAGATGATATTTCACAGGTAATTTAAGCCTTGGATTGTGAGATTTATTCGAGTAATCGAAAATTTCACTGTCGACGTAATATATGTCAGAGTTGGGTAGTTATTATTTTCTCATTTGTTATCTTCGCAAATGTTTCTATCAAATAGATTTGTTCTACAATAGGGAGAAAAACAATTCTTACTAGTCATACTGCTACATGTATTATAAAATAACATGCAGAAATAAACTGAAGTTGTCGACTTAAACAAAGTGTAAATAAAAAAAGGCAGCTTTTTTTGAATTACAGACATAAGCAGGAGTGGCATTAATGTTTTTTTGAATCACTTTGTGAAAAGACAACACAAGAAACTGAATGCATACTGTCTTTTTATAGAAAGCTTGGAAATTCCACATACAAGCGAGCACCATGTGTTTAATGTTATCAGGTGCACATATACTATGACTGTAAAGATTGTCAGTACTAAAAATATACCAGCACAGCATTTAACTTTGGGGGCCTCTGAGAGGGGAAACACCATGTTATTACAGTCTAATACCTAGTATTATGTAAGAAAAGAATGGGGATATGACACACACATACATGTACATGCATGTAAGTGCACAAACTCACACATTCATGCACACACACATGCTTTCTCTCTCTCTCTCTCTCTCTCTCTCTCTCTCACACACACACACCATTTAATAATCAAAGCTCGCAACATAAAAGAATTCAGATACTTAGTTATATATGTACTTCATGATTATGTGATGAATGTTTGAATTATAGATGACATTCAAAAAATGTTTTTGACATTTTATTGCCTATCAACTTGCAAAAACAAGAAAAAGCTAGCCAAGCTAGTGACTGTTATCAGACAAGGGTATTATGTCAGTTGAATCCTCTTGATGAGCAATTAAATGAGGAGGATGCACAAATGATAATGCATTCAGTATCTAATACAGTCTAACCTGCCTTAGCGACCAACTGAATTAAAGGAAAACCTGTCTTATGTGACCTAAATGAGCAGTTCCCCAAATCGTTTTTTCCTATATCAATCACCTGAGTTAAAGTGACCACCTGTCATATGTGACCCTTATTGCTCCTTCCCTTGGATGGTCTCTTAAAACAGGTCAGACTGTAGTTAAATCATGTTCTCCTTTAACATACTAAATGTTTACTGCGTTAAACTAGTATGTGCACAGTGTGGAAAGGCCCTGTGCATTAAAACATTGCTGCAAGAATGTCTATGGACTACTTGTGAATCAAAATATTCAAGGTGAATTAAAATAAATATGAAACAGTTATTTCTAAAGGTAGCTTGTATTTTCTCTTGTGTTTATTCGATAATTTTTGATATATTAGGTGTCATTTATGTAGTTACCATGTGATGTGAATAACACAGATAAATTTCATACTTCATATGATACAAAGAAATAAAAGGTCAGGGCGAAGTAAATGTAAGGCTTAAACAGTTATCAAGGCACACATTCCTTTTAGAGTGCGATAAAAGACATGAGTCACATGACTACATACCCGTCTGATTTTCTCAACAAGCTCGTCAAACCTGAACACCTCAGACTCTGCTTTCTTCCAGTTCTCTTCTAAAATTTTGATCTACAGGAAAGACGAAATAGATCATTATACTACGATACAAACAATCTCTGACCTGTATTAGGAAATTGTCTAAGGGAAGATGCAAAACGCTTTATGTGAATATATGAATACAAGTTAAACACAACACACCTTATAATAAATACAGTGATTTTTCTTCTATGAACTTTAACCGATAGCTGATATAATATGGCTTCTTCAGTAAAATAGCTTCAAATTGCTATAAATCTGAAAATTTTTGCACAACTCTTTTTTGGTGAATTGATGAAAATGAAATGTCTTAAATTTCTTCGGGAAAGAATATCTTTGTGACTTTGCAGGAAAAGATAATGATCCTACGATGTTTAGTGCACATTTATGTCAGGATAGAGTATTCAGCAGTACAATTATTTTCGTGAGTAGGTGATCTTAAGTACCTTAGATCCAGTTTTATTCGCCAGGATTTTATTTTTGTGTATTTACGCGAGATGACTTAATCGCGAAAATAAAGTTCTCGCTTAATATTCTAACCTAACAATAGCAAGGGCCATTAACTACTTCAGTGGGTATGATGGACATGAACTGAAAGCGTATGACGAGTATATACGTCATTAAAATGTATATTTTGCAACACTAATTACGCAACATCATAAAGATAACATTACGTCAAAATACGCACTGAAGTGTTTAAGCATAAATTTATAAGTAAACATTCACATGTACGCGAAAATATAGTGTTGCGAACCAATTATTTTACTGCTGATTCACCAAAATAAAGTTCCGTAAAAATCCGTCTGAATTTACAGTAATTATGCCAAATTAAAATTCACGCAAATGACACAAGAACTACATTAGATTGAAACAAAGCTTCAAAGGGGCAAATATTGAAATCTAATAAGGATAACATTAAAATCTCACAAGCATAAACAGAAATTTAAAAATTTTATAAGCATAATAGAAAATATCATAATCTCAAAAGCACATCTGGAATTTTGACAGCTTTCTGATTTTAAATATGGTTACACTAGACAATCAAAGAAATTTCTTATCTTTTTTTTTCTTTTGTAGCAGTGATCGTCATGAATGGCCTACAGGTCAGGGATGACAAGCGTAATTGTTACCCTAGACAATCTAATGACTACTCAATCAGGTTGTCTATGGTTTAGACTAAGTTGCTCTCTGAGAGAAGACATAAAAAGATGTTTACGACACGGGCAGATGCAGAAGTCATCAGATGCAGAGTGAGGACAGCTGCTAGCCATACATCCTTGATCCAGGTGAGCTAAATAGACTTACCCTTCTTGCTGCTTTACTTCCAATATCCTCATAGTACTCATTCTTCTGAATCAGCTTTTCATGTAGTTGTTGATTCTGTAATTACACAATTAAAATAAACTGAAAACAGAAACCAATAACAAACTAGAATTGTCCTAACAGGACTTATACCCCCCGTGGCAGCATTTTCGAGGAACGGGAGTTATGTGTGTGACCTTGACCTTTGAACCCCAAAATCAATAGGGATCCTCCTTGAATCATAGGCAACCCATGTGTGAAGTACCAACATTGTAGACCAACAGGTAATCGAGTTATTGTGGGGAAACCATTTTCAAGGAACAGAGTCT
>JACSZP010008504.1:0-18348 GCA_016161895.1 Pinna nobilis | reverse complement strand
GCTTCTCAACTTTACTCATTCTCAACATACTCAGTGTAGTATTTTTTTTAAAGTATAAGAATTGCAGCAAACTGAACTATCAGGGCGTACTGTATAACCTTAAATCCGATATTCAATGATTTAGACAAACGATACTATCGTAATTTTATTTAATTATTCCCATGTGTTTGACAGGTTGCGGAAATTGGACCCGAAATGTAGAGTCATCTGAGGTCATTTGCTTTTTGAAATAAGACCTTTTTCATCTGCTGGCTGCTATTCAAGGTCGCCGTACATTTTAAGTGTCTTATCAGAGTTTGCGTATTACATGAGCGTGCCAAGTGTTTTTCTAAACCTGAGTGCCCACTTCTGGCACGTTTAGAAAATTTAAAGAAATCTTTTATCATTTTAAGAAAACACGACAAAAATAAATAGCATACTCGGAACTACATCTAAACATTCAGTTTTTCTTTTCTGGTAAGTTTAGACCAATTCTTGTCTAACATGTCTCAATCATTAAGAATTTTAATGAATACCACGACCCCCATCTGTAGTTTTAAAAGAGGGCGTTCACTCCCTTTTATATGTGTTATCATCAAACACCACGTATCTCACCACAATCTGTGTTCTGCAATTCGTCAATCATTTTTCCACTCAGAATTGTTCACAGTTACCATTAGATGAAAGTAAGTGAAGGTTAGAATCTATAATTCTCCCTAGCTATAAAAAAAACCTATTTTAAAAAACATGAAAAAGATTTGTTCCGATCGTTAATAAGAATAACACAATTTTCTATTGTTGACTCTATTGAATCTTTGTAATGCAGTCCATTTCTACAATAACTGAAAATTACGGAGTGATGTTTTACCCCATAGGTGATTTTTCAATTAACAATTTTCTTTTCTTTCTGTAATTGGTATCCAAATACAAACTGCTGCCGAAAAAGCATAAAATGTGTATATCTGATATAAGGAAATACAGGTCCTACATGTTGACCACAAGGATTCCCGTTGTAAATCAGTAAATATATACGAGGGCTGATTGATATGTTGTGAGCTTAGTATTGAGAGAGGTTCATTTTAAGTCCCACTAATATCTGACTTTATAGGTCCGTAATCCACGGACTGGTCTCATTTGGTCAGTTAGAGGTAGCGCTCAAAATTCAAAAAGACAAGCGACTTTTGCAAAATGGACAAAATCGGTGAAAAGTAGTAATCCAATATTTGTATGAAATAGTTTAACACCTAAGGATCTCCATAATGATACGAAAGCAACACAAGGGAAAGATGCCACTTCATATGCTAAAGAGAAAAAGTGGGTGACGGACTCAAAGCTAAGCCGACAGAGCCATAAGGATGACCCCCATCCTGGAGGGCCTGTCAATGTTGCAACCCCAGAAATGGTCAATAATTTCCATGATAATGTTTTGATTGACAGATGAGTGAAATAAAGATTTATAGCCAGTAGAGTTGATATTTCATAGGAAAGAGTATATGGCACCCACTTTCAGTACGATGATGACGTCACATATGCAGTAGATTGTGCTCTGTACATTAAAGAAAAGGAATTATATTAAAGTGGCATTGAGACCCTTAAACACCACTGACAAAACTGAATGGATACTGAGGGGGATTATGTTGAAAAATAATACAATATGTCCGACAAGTTTCAAATCCTTCAAAAAGAGACCAACATATCAATCAGTCCTCGTTGATTCCCAAAGAAAAAACATATGTCAGAAACGAAATTGGATTAAATTTCTGACTGTGCGCTGATAAATTTGCGAATGGTCAATGATCCCCTCTTGAAATATTAAAGCAAAAGGATTGAATAACTAAAAAAACAAAACAAAAATGTAATTCATCTCCGAAATGAAAATCCAAATGTATCAAGGAATAATATAAAATCAAGTCCAAATAAACAAAGCAAGTTGAGGAATGATAACGGTCTTAACGTGGAAAACAACCTTGAATCCCTTATGGAATGGGAAGGAGTCCGTGTCCCCTGTTGGCATGCCACACCCAGTGCAAATGTTCCACGGAAACAAACGAGTTCGGTAAAATTTAGAAAATTTTCTGACGTAGGAATGTTACTTGCAAGTTTTAACTAAGTTTTAAAGTACACCTGTATATAACATTGTACTTTAAACGGTAATCTAATTATTAAGACCAGTTTGAAAATGTTATATAAACACACTCATTCAACGCGAACCTGTAATGACTTAGGTCATTTTTAGTAAATCTTGTTACCTTGACACTAGTTTGACTTGACATTGATATATAACTCAGCCAAAGTAAACAAGACAGAAAAAAAGAATATATCATTATGCAAAGTTTCCGGAAACTGGAAAACAATGTAAGATTCAACAGCGACAGGTGTTTAATGATGATGCAAAAAGTCATCGTAAACTTCAAAGAATATTCGATATCAGCAAAATCTCCGAATCAAAATACAGAAAACACAGAATGTAAACAATTAAAAGTATTGGCACGTTGACCGTTCTCTGGCTGCTTGCCCAATTGGATTCATCGCAACAATAGTAAAAACATCTATCACGAGATTTGATGTAGAAAGAGTCTGATATGTCTTCGTGATTGTAAAAAGTTTTACATGCAGTGCTATTTTATTGCAGAAGACTCCAAGTTTGCAAAAACAAGGCAATAGATAAAAAGTGTATCTGTTACAAGATGGTCAATAATACAATCTATACCGATGACTCATATGTGTAGTAATAAAAACGGAATTGTTTGTGAAGAAAAAAAGAAAACCAGGTCAAGATATGATGAAAACTTAAGACATGTAAGAGAAATTAAAAAAAGACAGACATGTAAGTATACGTAAAACACACACACAGAGAGAGAGAGAGAGAGAGAGAGAGAGAGAGATTAATTTTGACAAATTTGCAATTGTAGCATGGGGTACAAACTTTCCACAAACTACAAGAACACACGTGTTTCACGTAAATTTGGACGAGAGGAGAGAATGCAACCATTTTGTGTAGTATTTGAGAAGTAATATAAAGTCTTCTGCACATTGCGTTTTTCTGTCACGAACTCGTTATGCCAGGGAACGTTCCTCATATTTTATTTGGAGAGCCAGACCACTCCTCGATAAACTACTCACTCAGGGGTATATTGTTAAATGCTTGGAATCGTAGCTGCTAAAGTTAGATGGTCGATACGAGGGACATGTTAGACAATGTGGATCCCTCTGTCAAGGTTGTTGGATGCTATTCTGAAGCACGAGTATTTTCAGTAACTCCGTATTGCAAATAAGAGCAGTAACATACGACACTTTCAACCGAAATCGACTATTTTCTGAACCCATATTGCTGCCGTGAAACGTTTGCGACGGGTGTGGAATTGGGGACTGCGGAAATGGCAACAGGCTGCGTACGATATTTAACTAATTATAGTGGCGAATGCACCTAAACGTAATAAAATAAATAGCATGTATGATGAAGTTCTATAATTTACAAAGAATTAATTATTGTAATCTTATTTAACTTAATATACACACTAGCACGCCTAAACATTCGGATATGTTTAATATTTTTATCGAAAAGTCTCTAGAGTTTATTTTCAACTTCCTTTCTGCGTACGCTCAGGATAGCGTATCGCACGCAACCAATTGCCATTCCCCCAGTTATTGTCATTTTTCCCAGTCCCGGAGAATTATTCCACCTCCCTGGTGGATTCGCTGAAACCTTCATTCAGAAGAGTTCTACAAAGGGGAAGAATCCAAAAATTGCCGTACTACTGCAGATTACTTCTAATTTCGCGTTAATTCGCGACTCTGAACAAACGCGAGTTCAAATTCATCGCGTAATCTGATACACTTTCACTTCCTTTTTTCCCGCGAATAAGTTGCATGTAGCAGGGATCTACAGCATCCCTTTCTTTAAATGTTCATTGGACATCCTCCATCCTTTTATCCGCCCATATCGTTGTATTAGTTTTCTGCAAATTTCTTTTATTTGATTATTCAGAAATTAAACTATTTGAAAATACGAAATGACTAAAGGACAAAACACTTTATAAGCTTGCATTTACACTCGTAATGCGATCGGTACTTTAAATTGATATAGGTATTAAGTTATGATCGAATTCAGATATAAGCGAATAGACTAAGGAAGATGAGCTCGCGAAATGTGGTATACGCGAAATTTAAGTTATCTACAGTATTATGTTTTATCAAAATGAATTGTGTGCAGCATCTGGATAAGAACATCGCGTTAACGGAATATTGATATTCGATTAATTCATCATGGTTATCGAGACACAACATACTTACAGATAATGAGTATTTCTTAGATCATAAAGCATAATAGCCATTCTATCATGGCGGTAGAGTTGCATCGCAGATGGTATGCAGTAAAACTCATCAAAACTATATACACGTATATTCTCGGATTTGTTATTATCTTATATTGTGAAGGTTTTGATGAAAATAGCGTATGTCTGTTGATGTCGTGAACTTGTTTAGCGCCAAAATGACAGTATTTCATACAAATGTACATAGAAATGGCACCGAATGACTTCAAATTTTGTCCTGTGCTCGTCACTAGAAGCTATTGATCAGTGACGAATCTTCGACACGTGTCAAACTTGAATCCCATTTTCTATTGTATGACAAGTTACGGGGGCTGATTGATATGTTTAGAGCCTCGAATTTTTGCAAACTCTGCTTGTCTTGTTTATACTAGAGTGCTACCTCGTCGATATAAACTGACCATATGAGACCAATCCTTGGGTACACTGCCCTATTTAGTCAGAGAATAGAAGGACTTAGAAAGAACATCCTTCCGTACCTCCTTCAACACGAGTCTGACAACTTATCAATCGGATCTCATACTTGGGGGAAGTCAGCTGATCCCTTCTGAGCATCGAACCTTGAACATCGTGGTTGTAAGACAGACACTCTAAATATGATCAACGATGGTGTATCAATGTATTTCTGTATCCCGAATATCACTTTAATAAAGAAAAGACAGAATCTGAAGATCTGACAGGAAAATAAATAGTACGCTACTTTTCATCAGAATTCGATACCCGTTATGTGAACTATCAGGTCAGATATATACTAATGATAAAGGGAGTATCCGGTAGGCCGTTGTTTTATGTGGTAAGATAAATATTGTACGTCGGCAAAATCCAGAGCCTTTTACCATAAAACAATCCCTTTCAGAAACTTTTATTTATAGCTGAATTTGTTTCATCTCAATGTCGACTCAGTTGTCTTTAACAAGCCGCACTTAGCGTCTTAATCATGATCTCCGAGTGACAAAGACCCATTAAATATCAATGATGTCCTGATTTTATCGAAGAATGACATTTAAAAGTATATTTATGGCATCATTTTTCAAGAACTTGTTTTGCTATGAACACTCCTTTGGTAGATAAGGAATATATTTAAACCTTAGAACACAATATAGTGAGGGATATGAAATCAGAATCTACCTGGTTGCTTTGTTTTGTTTGTCTTTTAAACTAATTGTGACTTATTCCTGTATTCGAGAATGTGTAACACGACGGGTGCCAGGCGTGGAGCAGGAGTTGCTTACCCTTCCGGAGCACCTGTACTCGCCCGTGGTTTTTAGTGGGTTCGTGTTACTCTATTTTTAGTTATAAGTGTATTTCTGTGTGTAGTTTTGTCTCCTTTTTGTTTTGGCCACGCTTTTGTCTGTCGTCGACTATTTGAATTTGGAATGCCCATTGGTTTCTTCTACTTTACCCCTTTTATTATAAAAGTTTGGTTAAATATAATTTTACAGTAACTAACTGGCCTTATTTGCAGTCGTCTCCTAGCAAAGTCTATGGTCCTTTTTACCAATGCAACATGCCATTGGGTAGAATGCTGTCTGATCTGTTTCATACTAATTGTTAGGCCGCTCTTCACGCACTGACTTCGACTACGGATTACTTAATTTAATTTATAAAGATATAGAACTCACGGCGGCTGTGACCGGTCGACAGGTGATGTTTATTCCTCCTGGGTACCTATTCCCACACCTGGAATATCCAGGGGATCCCTGTGTGCCCAAATTTACCTTTCTTTTCGTCATGGGAATTTTGAGATTGATCGAAATCCTTCATCTTTAGCTTCGCAAATTTGAATTTCCCAATGAATGAATTGTTGAGATACTCGTCAGATACTACTCGTCCATATTCGTATGGATCGTATGATACTAATCGTCCGTATTCCGTATCGTACCATAATTCGTCCATACCGACATTGAGTCATTCCTCCTTTTGTTTTTTTTAACTAAGGTTTGACTTAGGGTGTATGACGGCTTTCACCTGTCGATAGGGAATACTTTCTTCTCCATGGCACCCGATGCCACAGTCGACCTTAAGAAGTACGCACTTGTCTCGTGTTAACAGGATGTGTTTGTTTTCTCATGGACATATGGTTACAAGTTATCTATCAATTTCTGAATTTTTTTTAATCATCACTGTGAATGTTTTATGGTCGATAAAACTCGTTCAATAATATGCTGTCTTCCTCTAAAGATTCTGGATGCTATTCTGGAGTACGACCATTTGCAGTGATAGCATTTTGCAAATATAGAATTTGTTATATAAATGACATACTTTAGATAAAAGATTTAACCATTCATCGCAGAATGAAATACTCCATTTCTTAGCATTTACAAATAATTGTTCAGATCATTTCATTAATTCGGGAACGCCGTGGCCTAGTGGTTAGCGTGTTCGACTTGGAGGGTTCGAGCCAAAGCCTCGGTACGGTTGGCCGTCCCTGTCTTTCGGAAGAGACAGTATAAACCGAGGTCCTATGTCATAGTAAGTACAAAATTTGTTGCCCTTCACCGACACATTAAGAAAATCCTTCTTTCAAGCGCTTCTTGAATTTTTATCGATTTTACAGATAAATCTATAATATATTAGGCCACATGTAATCCGAGGTACCATGTCATAGTAAGTACAAAATGTGTTGCCCTTCACCGGCTCATGGTGACGTCTCGATATAAGTGAAATATTCATAAGTGGGACGTTAAATAATAAAACAACCAACCAACATTTCATTAATTCCGGCGAAAGCTCTTTGATATTACGCCTCCCAATGGACATACGTTAGAAGTCACGTGAACACTTAATTTACCAGTCAGCAATACGTCATGCACACGTATAGTGATGACGTATCGCTGACTGCGATCTGTACTTGTTCAGTTTAAGTATTTGTAGTGTGTATGGAGTGAGTATGTGCGAGTGGGGTGAGCAGGTGAGGAGAGATCGGCATCATTGTATAGTTTATCTTATTTGTTCAAATAAACAATTCACACCAAGTAATTTAGTTGTTCACTGTGACGTATCTTTATTAAAAACGTTATTTTTCTTGGGAATTATTGATGCTGACTTCAAGATTATTGAGTGTCATTTTCTGCATTTCCTTACTTCTCTTTGTGTATTCAGAAAATTATTTTACACATATATATATAACGAAGTTAAAATGAAGTCTATAATCTGACAGTTTTGCTATTACCGAGCATCCTCTATTATATATCAGAAGAAACACAGCAGGCCAAGGCCCATGAATCTGTCATATTGTCAGGTTTTATAACTCTGTTTACTGAAATATATCCCTTCACTTGTTCACAAACTAATTTATTTAAACTCTTTCACTATAAACTTCGCCCGCCGTCTTCACCTTACCATAAATTTACATTCTCCAGGAAATATCCTTATGAATGGCTTAATTGACTAAATGGAAGTATTAGGAGAATCTACATTTTTTCTATAGATCTATAGCTGCAACATCGAAATCATTTTCATTGAAGATGGGGTTGCACCTACTAAAGGTATCTATCATAGGCTAGACAACTGTCACTAGAGAGACCAACAACTCTACAATCAGTCCACTATTAAGACCTATTTTTCATTTTTATGGTCTTGCTATTGAGGTTTCCCTTTACTAATTATTTTCTGTGATTAAATAAATGAAGGTTTTATTTGCGAGATTTCTCTATACTACTCTTTTTCAGCGGTTGCGTAAGTGAAAGTTATGTTAACGAGCTTTAACTATGCTTATAGTTTTCAATGATCGCATGTATGGAAAGACAAAAAATATCGATGCTTGGTACTTACTCCCTGTCTAAATCAAACAATTTTATTAAGCAAACCGAAACAACCACAACCTCATTCAATAATCAGGTATTGGACAATGTATTGTGAAGCCCCAAAATAGTAGAAATGTATGTGTTCTAGAGGTTTGATTTCACAAAGCAACACCTTAGTTTAAAGGTTTCCATAAGTTTTGGATTTAAAAGATTAAAATATATATATGAATATTGGACAAACACGGCCCTCTGAAAACTCAGAGAAGGGATCAGATGCCATACAGGAGTTATCTTCCCTTTCTTATCTATCACATCCTCTGCGAGCTCACTGTCAAATAATGTAATAAATGAGAAACGAATGCTCCTCAAAAACGATATACATGTAGATGATTCAATTAGCACAATCAAAAACAGCAATTAAATATTTCATTCATAAATTTTATCAGGTCAAACTCTGGCGATATGTGAAAAAAACACATCAAAAGCAGATACCACCAAAGAAAGTAATTCATAAGAGTTCATATTTATTATGAATCTAATTTTCGAACTCCTTTTATACCCATATCTCTGGAATGTCATCATGTTTAAACAATAAATATTGCCCGTCGATGTACTTTGTGTAAATTAGCATTCGCACTCTACTTCCGTAAAACTAGGTTAGGATACACGAGACGCCTTGCTCTCGTTATTGTACTTTTATTGTCCTCTTAGAGTTTATCCCTGAATGATAAATCTTGGTTCTCATGTTGCCATTTTCTGTTTTTAATTAATATATGGCTTTTATGAAACTCATGACAACCGTAATTAACGATTGATGATACTGAATAAACTAAATACGGATAACGAGATTTGAAGGTGAATTAATGCGGCGTGCACACTCAAATTAAAATTAAGATCATTCGGACTTTTGCAGAAACGTTTCATGAAGTGCAATCGCATTAAGAAGGCAGCTGCGTAGTTGTGCATTCACAGTGAACGCAGTGATATGGAGATATTGAAAGCTTATTTGTATTCTTAAATTCCCCTATCTAACATCATCGAAAGGTTGATGGCCAAGCACGATCCTACTCCCGATAGTAAGATTAGGTATGAGGAGAAAAATGCGCATTGTTTGAAATTACAATGCTTCCCTAAATTTAATACAGTTACTTGATAGTATTGGTCGGTTGTTGATACTTATTTCCCGGTTCTGGTAGGGATGCATTCCTCATTTATTTCATGATCATTCGAATCAAAATCATTCATGCACAACGTATTGATAACGGTTGTGCTGTACTAGTATCCCTCTAGTAGTGATGTATCATAACTCTTCGAAATATTCCCGCTGAATAAAATTTCCTCATTTATTTCATGATCATTCGAATGAAAATAATTCATGTACAACGTTTCGATAACGGTTGTGCTGTACTAGTATCTCTCAAGTAGTGATGTATTATCACTCGTTGAAATATTCCCGCTGAATAAAATTTCGCGAGATATCGTCTTCTAGCATCATTCCATCACTGAGAGAAAAATAGTCCCGAGAAAATGTAATCGGGTATCACGTGGTACGTATCTATTCAAATTTGCTTGTCGTCAATATTTAACGTATGCTCCTCCATGATGTTTCATCTAAGCGTTGACGTTTCAGAGGTTTACAGTTGTTCTAAAGCTACCACATTTAACTATATTTTCTTTAACCTTCTGACACTTGAAATCTTTACTTCATAACTGAGATTTAGATAAAGTGCCTGTATATCTATCGTTTCAACTGTCCATAGAGACTCCAACAAATGGAACATCAAATATAACCCTAATTACGATTTTGTAAATCATCAATCTGGTATTACTCAGAACTTCATTTATAGTTATTAGGAACAGGTTCCTCTATCAAGAGGAGGATTCTGGTTTTTTTTCTCTTTAAATCTGGATTAAATTAAAGGCGATTTCCCCTTATTCAATTAAGGTATCAAAATAGATCTTATTATAACTAACATATGTAAGAAGACGAAAAATAGCAAAAGAAAAATGTATTGAAATTGATAGCTTTGCTGCTCTGTCTGTCTGTCAAGTCGGTTAATATGTATGTATGAAATTAATCTTTGATGGGTAGATATATGATCACTTTTAACAGCTGGTACAAATATTGATTAAGGTTTTTCTCATGACAGTGCATGCGTTGATATGAACAGGTAAAGGTAACGAACAGTAATCGATCTTGTAGTTCCTACAAGGAATGCAAAATCAGGAGTTGGGCAAGTTGGATCCCTGGATACACCAGAAGTGGGATCAGGTGCCTAGGAGGAGTAAGCATCCCATATTGAACAGTCACACCCGCCGTGAGTCCTTTACCTTGATCAGGTAAATGGAGTAATCCGTAGTCAAAATCAGTGTGTAAAGGACGGTTTAACAACCGTTATGAAACATGTCAGACAGCATTCGTTATTCAGGTCGAATCGGCAAACCAGATCAATGTACCGACCGTAGAATTTACGAAAAGCTGACTTTAACCGATACTTGGAACCACTGGACAATAACTTGTTTGTAAGCTACCTACCTCGATTTAAAAACTGGTCATACGCTGAACATGGTCTAGCGTATCGAATCAGTTGAGAGACATAAACTTCATATGCAGGTAAGAATGGAATATTGCTACATAAATATGGGAAGTTGACGATTGTGAAACTGAAGCCATCCCGTTTATCATAAAATCATAAAAATGAGTACAGGTTATTGATTAACAGTAAAACTTACCCACATGTGAATAACATCCTCCTGACCACACCATTTAAGGACACCTAGGGCCTTTATATTGAGACCGCAATTATAACCACATTTAATTATACTTTATGATTTAGGTTTCAGATATTCCTTGCTACCTCTTCACCTGATCATTGAAATGCTATTTGGTCTGTTTTTAAAAGTAATAACAAGATCAACCATCTGATCAATTGGTGAAATAAGCATTTTTAATAATTAATTTAAAATAAATAAAATATTTTTTATTTTTTTAAAATGTTAGATTCCGTTGCACACAAAATTCTCTCTATTGCGTGTTCATTGCACAATTTATTTTATACAAGTGTAAATTAGAATACTAATAAATCTTGGGAAATGCCGACATTCGGACGGTTCGAAATGGTTGTCATGGTCTATCTTATTTCGATATGAGGTATCGACTGTATATCTGTAGTTATTCAGAATCCAGTAGGCTCATCATTTGATCCGACATACAGGGATTATTTTTAGCGCTGAAATTTTCAAATATCCTTCGGTACTTTTTATACAGTATTTTCTGGTTGTTTGCTTTAGTCATTGCAATTATGATACCTGATATAAAAATATTGCTAATATTTCTTGAGCCTTAAAGAATATTGTGACTTTTCATATAACAGAGATACCTTTCTCTCACCCCGGACAGAGTAATCCATCGATAAACCCGCTCTGAGATATTTGTGTCTCGCACCCCGCGTGCTTATCTCGAACCCCTTGACGTCACTACCGGTAAGTCTTGGCCTGCTTTTGACATATTTCGTCTGCTTGAATGTAGTATTGCACCTTTATATTCACTACTTAGAAATACATGTACATTATTTGAGTGTGAGAGAAAAAGAATCAACCACCACTTTGTACAGGAACAGATAAATCTCACCAAATCTCACCCTCGTGTCAAAGATTTGCAACATCCACGACTCAGCAAGCCTCGTCGTGGACTGCAAATCTTTGACACTCGGTTGAGATTTCTCTGTCTCTATACAAAATGTTGATAGATTCTATTTATCTTTCAGTAGATTGTGTTGCTATTCACAGCCGATGCTTGCAAATACGCACGTTGTACTATTCGTCATTTATCGTAAGGTTTTGATTATAAACATAAAGGAAATGTATAGAAAAGGAGAAACCATGAGAAAGGAGCAATTGTGTTGTCGTAATTTTGGATTCTTTAAGCGTAGATATTCTCAGTCTTGCATACCATTAGTCATGCATATTCAAATGAAAATATATTCCCTTTACCGGGAAGGATAGTTGGCAATCCCGTTATCCATAATTCAGCGTGGCTGCTTAAAGCCCTTGCCACAGAACTACACTGTAACCACTTATTACACGTGCATTCAGGGGTGTTTGTGATATATAAGGTGTTTTTTTACAGGGAGGATAAGTTTAATCCTATCATAAACACAAAACTATTTTATCAGCAGCTTTTTATGACTATGGGGTCAAAATAGGTCTACATAGATTGTTGTGTAATATAAAAGTAAAACATACACCAATTACAAAAAGAACATTATATAAGTGCAAGCAGGTTATCAGAAGGCGACACATTTCTACATCCAATATAGCCCACTAGTGAAATGCCAAATTTCGCTTATTTAAAATGAATTGGATAGAAGCCATCAAGGGTCTTTTTGTTTCATATATGTTGTTTTTCCTTCTTTTTATGTTTCCCATGCCTTGCACTAAGACGCCATATGGTTCGCCCTGTTTCCCTCGTCGCTTTTCAAATGAATACGACGGCGTTCAGATTTAACCTACTCCATATGTTATTGTCTGTAATCAAACATCTAATCTTTTGAATCCTTCATTTCTCAAATATTGCGCAAATGTTTAGAGTGAGTGCAAATTAAATACAAACAAGAATGTATATAATTCAATAAAACTTCCTTAAACATATGTTTAAAAGAAAACATTTGTGTTGAAAGACACAGGTAAATAAATAAAGATGTATTTATAAGTTGCCAAAAGATTATTGTACCATCAGAGAGAGAGAGAGAGAGAGAGAGAGAGAGAGAGAGAGAGAGCGGTATAGAAAGTGGTAGTGATTGGGAAACTAAGGTTTTCATTTTTGACCAGAGCAATCGCCGTCTTTAAAGCCTAAAGACATCCTGGTAAGTACAAAAAATAAAAAATAAATAAAAAACATTCATCCGGTAATTTCAGCTGTGGGTCAAAGCCCAGTCAACAACTTGGTTACATTTCATAATACCGATGAAATGTCATACTGTAAGATAACACGTTAACACTTTCGCTACAAATACAAATTATAGATAGAAATACCAAGTATTCGATCGATAAAGGTTTATGTAAATAAAAGATCTTTATTTGTGTATTTATGCGATCCATCAAATATAGCAAATTAGAATAACTATTTTCTATTTTCGATAACTTGTAACATCTTTTCACACTCTTAACATCTCTGGATTTTTGGCATGGATTGATAGAGAAAATGTGTGCTAGATTTATAATTTTTCGTTTGGCAAGGGCATCATGCTAAGTCTTAAAACATATGATGCTGGTTTGTTTCCTTTGTTTTATCGAATTTTCCGAACTGTTCCAACAATTGTTTTTACATAATGCACAACATTAATCAGGAAGCGATTTTTTTATGTTATAAAAAATCACAGAGCATCACTTATTAAGATATTCAGAAGTCAATAGACAATATACAAAATTGGTGGATATTCAAAATAAACATAGACCTCCTGAAAAACTATAGCTGGGATCAGGTGGCAAGGAGTAGCAAATGATCAAGTCGATAAGCTGAACCCGCTGCAAGTCTATAGTAAAAATGAACTTCAAGGGGACCAAACCCTTGTAATTATCCCTAGGGATGATTAAACTAACATACGAAGCACGGTTTAAAGTGAAGATTGATGCTGTAGACACCAACAACTTGTTGAAGTGACACTATGAAAAGGTAAAGGTAACAAACAGCTATGAGACTCAAAACTCCAATTAGGAATAACACGTCCCTTGACACACAAGAGGTGGGATCAGGTGCCATTGAAAAATAAGCATACTTTGTGGACTAATCACACCCGCCCGCTGTGAGACCTATATCTTGATCGGGTAAACGGATATATCAGTCTAGTTAAATAATACATAATTTTGTATGCTCTCAAGAAGAACATATATGTATGCAGATAGTCATGGCTAATATAGTGCTGTATTTATTGTTTCCTTTGTTTCTAGAATGTCTCATGAATGTGTTTTCAACAACAAAAAATTGCCTAATTTCCCACAGACCTTAGTGGAACAAATTGTTACCAGTATGAAGATGCAATATTACAAATATCGTCTCGTTTTTCAATTCAATTAGGTTGAAACCATTCTAGCCGCGTTTTTTTTCTTTCTTTTTTTTCTTTTCTGTTTTTCTTACTCTGTTACTTTTCACAAACACCACACTTCACGTCGTATATCATGATTAAAGTGATATATATCATCACAGTGGTATAACGTCACTTTGCCGAAGAAGAACGTCTTCTTTCACTTAGAATTTACTTTTCCTTGGAATCAAAACGTAAGAAAGTGAAAAAACACATGTGCTCTCTGGTAATAGCTAAGAAATTGAAAAGGCAAGTTATGCAATTATTGAAAGATGGTTTAACATTAGCGCGGTATGACATAATTTCTTGTGCATTCATTGTTGTTTAACCATATGTTAGCACTTCAGTTTTATTATAGTGCCATTGACGATGATGCAATTACAAGTGGTTAAAAAACTGGGCAATTTTGACAGCAAATCCAGAATTACATTACCTTGGAAAAGACAGGTATCACGTATAGATCGGGGCACTCAGAATATGGGACGCTTGAATTCTGAGTTTAAAAAAGAAGTTGAAGATGAAAGGGGGATATAGTAAAAATTAAAAATATATAGCCTTACACCAATGTTGTTCAAATCTGGTGAAAAATTTCAAGTTATTTGACGGAAACGGAAAAATGATCATTTTTACGATTTTAAAGTCCCGTAACTCCGGCGAATATTGACGGATTTCGGTCATTATCGAACTCATCCGAGACCTTACTGATATAAAGCCTTACACTAAATTTTGTTTAAATCTTATGAAAAGTTTATGAGTTACCTGACGGAAACCATGTGTGCAGACAAACAGACAGACAGACCAAAAACAATATGCCCCCCGATCTTCGATTTCGGGGCATAAAACATGGCAGGTAATACAATACTACTAGAGACAATACAACATTCATTAATCCATACATAGAACTAAAATAAAGCAACAAGAACCCCAAATAAAATTCGGGGGTCGTCTCAGGTGCTCCGGAACGGTAAGTAACTGCTGTTCTACGCGTAGCACCCCTCGTACGCGTGTCACCCATGTAAATCTACTAACAATTACAATCATCATGCCTCCGATAGATTCACTGCCTCTTGACCATACTGAGAAGACAATACGATCGAAATTTATGTGATATATCACCGATGATAACTGGATCACTAAAAATTTTCTTCAATTTGACAACACTTCAAAAACAAATAAAGTGGACTTAATGGTCTTTTATTTTACTCGTTGCTTTTGCATGACTTTGAGTGAACCCAGGTCAAAGGTCGGGTTGCAGAAAACTAGTATCCCCTACAAAAGTGTTCATTCCTTGTCATAAGAGGTGGCACTGCATATTACGAGATAAGAAACAAAATATCGAGAGATCCTCTAAACACGTGAATCAATATGCATATGTATTACCTTACAACTTTATTTTTAAAACCGAATTGAAATTTTACTGTCTCGTCCTACAATAGCTAGTGTAGCGTTGTTGTTTTAAACGCGTGAAAATCACAAATACCAAGGTATCAAAAAGCCAGACGAATCAGGAGACAACAAACAATTCAAGTGAACATTGGATAGACACAGACCTCTGAAAACCCGGAGGTGGCATCAGGTGACATGGGTGAATATATGCTTTCCCTGTTAACAGGTTGTACCTACCATGAGTCAAATCCGGACGAAATACTTCAGAAACAAATTCTCGTCAGAAAAGATTCCAGAAGCACAATATAGATATTTTATAGATATTGCCAATTTTATATCAGAAATAATTAGATACGATTTAAAGTATCTCAATGGATGACCTTATACCTGGATATGTGTCTGCAGCTGTAGAGACGCAGTAAAGATTGATGATGTAAAATAATTATCATATTTATGATAAGAGGTGGGATCAGGTGGCATGGGGGAGTAACCGTCTCCTACCTACCGGCGACACTGATACGGGTCCAAGAGAGTGTGGAATATTTTATCTTTTTTAAGAACAATGCCCATTATAATGCAGGACTATTGTCTTTTCGTATTATTACTTGAAACTGAACATCGGTTTTTTACGGTCTCATCAGAAGAGCTGGGAACCGGTAAGAACCTTGTTTTAAACGTATGATCTATGTAAACTTAATCTAAATATAATAACAATTGCATACTCTGTATATAATATTTTCCAGCCAAAAGTAAAGAAACATCAGACGTAATCGTTAAGAAAATTAGGATGACATGTTTCCCTTGAGGCCGCCAATTGATTCAGGAGTCGAGAATAAAAATGACATTTCGTGTAATTTTGATCTGACAAACTTTTATTTCAATGCTCATTTCTGCTCTATTTGGTCACAAAAGAAGCCGTAATTGTACGATATATGTGCTCTGATGTATTTCATTTCTTACCCTTAGCCTATGATGTCTAAACAAACGCATTACATAAACCTCGTGAGGCCCATTAGTACAGCGTAATTGTCTTAAAAAATCAGTAAAGAGTACATTAGGTAAACTATACTGCGAATGGAAATCATTTCAAATGATCGATGGGGAGGAAATCTTAACTTTGCACTTGCTTTTCTGTCTTCGAGAGGCGATTTTGCCAGAGTCCTTCACAAGTTTGTTCAATATCGAGAAATAGAACACTATTAATTTTAATAGAATAGAATTTGTCTAGGCTGATATAAGGATAGATAGGAAAGTAGGTGGGTACGGCGGAATCTTGCGAAGAATAAAGGGATGACCTTTTTTCTGATTTTGTCTAAGTGCTGCTGTGTTTTAAATCGTGAAATTTAATCTTGATGATTTCAACCGACTAAAGTATGTTTTAGATGATATAAAGGTAGGAATTTAGATACGTAGATTGGTCGGCTCCCGCCAAAATAAGGATACAGTAGAGCCTCATTAATTCGAACGCTTTGATTCTAGTCAAAGTGTCCATATTAATGAATCATTCTTATTTTATGAAACATATTTTTCACAGTGTCAAAAGCGATTTCAAAACTTTGTCCCCTGTGAATATCATGGGAAGGCTAAGCATCCGGATTATTGGCGTCAATATTAACAGTTATATTGTATTTCAATTATTTATAACATTATAACATTATAATGTATTTCAAATAGAGAGGGGGTTCCTTATTCTTAATTGGCTTGAACTATTCGAAACCATCTACCGTTAATACCAAACAGAATACTCAGAATAGAAACAGTAGGGGCTGCCGCGTCAAAGTAATTAGCGTGTTCGACTCCCAATCGAAGGGTCCGGGGTTCGAATCCTCGAAGTCACACTGTTGTTGGCCGTCTCTGTCTTTCGGATGAGACAGTGAAAACCGAGGTCCCGTGTCACAGTAGGTGATGGCAGGTTAAAGAACCCTTCCTGCTCTACGGCCAAAAGTAACGAGCATAGGCAAAATTTGTCGCGCTTCACTGGCACACGGTGACGTCTCCATATGAGTGAAATATTCTTCAGTGGGACGTTTAAAAACAATACAACAACAACAACTACAGAAACAGAGTAGTTTAAACACGCCTTTAATATAGGACAAGTAAAACATCAATGATGCGCATGGTTGGTTTGACAACAAACTGTTTTTCCACCGTCCGGAGTTCCCTTATCAAATATACTTCCCTAATTATGTTTACTCTCATGTGACCTTCGCGTCTATCTTATGACAAGGAAATTAAACACGCATCATTGTTTGTTAGAACAAAGCAATTAGATAGACAATGGGGTAATAAATTAATTCTTTACCATGATTGTTTCTCATGGTACAAGTAGTTTTGATTTAAGTTTATTCACGAAGTTGTGATGGGTGGAGGGGCGTAAGGACCGTGCATTAATTACAAGAAACGCATTTGTTTCTCATACTCTCTATCGTGCATATTACATTACAATAATTGAAAGGAAAGCGATAGCTTAAAAAGTATAAGTCATTTGAATTTTTAAAAAGTGGATGAGAGGACTGTAGCAATTCAGTCTAATGGAGACGGGGAATTTGCCTGTGATAATTCACCAATACACTCCTGTCCTCTAGGTTTTGGGAACTTTGCATCTGGTGATTTTGCATATTTGACATACATACATGTATATTCAAAATATTCAGTGCATACTATAAAATTCTTACCGGATTTCAAAGTAAAAAGAGTATGATATAACAAACAGAACTCCTTAATACTTTTGAAACATGAGAACCTTTAGAATAGGGTCGAATCAAATACTAAAGAACACTGAAAGAAAATTCTAGTAAAATTTACTAGGAAAACTAGTAAAAT
>JACSZP010008503.1:0-13668 GCA_016161895.1 Pinna nobilis | reverse complement strand
ATGTCAGCTTTATTTTTTCCAGTGACATTCTCCACTCCCCGGGCTTGGTTGTAGTGCAAGGATATCAGCTTTATTTTTCCTGTGGCATATTCCATTTCATGTGGTTTGATTGTAACGTAAGGATGTCAGCTTTACTTTTGCCTTGACACTCTCCACTTCCCGAGTTTGGTTGTAACGTACGGATGTCAGCTTCATTGTACTGACATGCTGTTTGTGATGCTTCTTGACACATATTTCATGTTCCATGCAGCTACTTTGCAGATTTTGAAGAAAGTGTCTAGTTTATGCAGTAAAAGGGAGTTCATGTGACATATCAGATGTTCCTTTTTTGTGCATCTCTCTGTAAATGGTCATCCCCAAGACTTAGTAGTATTGGGATGAAAATGTTTTATTTCTTGTGGCCGGCACAAATTCCTGTATCTGGCTTGACTGAACCAGAGTTGTACAAGATCAGAAATTTCAGCTTGATTGTAGTGTCATGGCGTCTATGACACTTGTAGTATTGTTTCATGCATCATCTGACTACATTGCAGATCTATTGAATCTGTCTACAGTTTGTGTAGAGAGAGATTTAATGTGATATAACAAGTACATGCATCCCTCCCTATCAATCTTCTTATAGATAGCCATCTAAGTCAGCAATGGTTCACTTCCTGTGGTATATGCAACCTCCTTTGGCATGGATGATGCCAAATTATTAGACTTCAGCTTTAAGGTAGTGGTATGCTGTTATGCTTTTTGGCATGCATTTCATGTGCTGTCTAGCTACTTTGGCAGCTACATTGAACTTTTCTACAACTTGTGTAGCAAATGGGAGTTATACAGCATAAATCATTCCCTACCCTGACCTTTGACATCTTATCTCACAAAGCTTATGCAGTTATCACGTGAAACAGAAAAGCATAATAAAAATATGAAAAGACAATGATGTTTGTGTTCCATGAAGGCGACGTGTAGGAATGAACAAGGCTCAACTGTGCAACAGAGACCAAATGATGCTACTATGGTCAACTCCCCATATAACGAGATCGCATTTAAACGAGGTACCAATTGTTACAAGAAGATTTCTATTCCCGGTGCACTTTCAATGAATTACTTTGTAATTTCAAATAACGAAGATTGGCTATAACGAGATAAATATCTTGATCCCTTCTACTTCTTTATATGTGGGGTTGACTGTACATAATTTACTACCGACATACCATGGCTAATTACAACTTATGACTTTAATTTACTTACAATATTACCAGGGTTAAAAACACAAAGAACTGATGATTTTCAAGAGATTTATTTAAAAATGAAATGCGGTCATACAATAAATGATATCAATTATGGCATTAATGTTTTTTACATGATAATTAATTCTAAGAAAAAGAGATTTCACTTGAAGTGACCACAAGCGATCGCTGGTCAATGTAGAACAAGTTCTACTGTTATACAGGACATGTGTCAGGCTTATGTCAGGCGTACATCTTAATGCAACATAAAAGTTAGGAAATCAACACAGGAATATACAGACCCACCAAATACACGTAATGCAGGGGTCTGGGTCATACAAATATTTTACAATTAAAATCACTTGTTGTTCAAAATACATTTCTAAATATCTCACAATTTGATCCATTAATGGGAAAATGTACAACTTTTAATGTCACATGACTTACGTCTGATGTAGATAAGATTGTACATTTGCTCATTTATGTCTGAGGAAACTGAGGAAAATTCGAGTTTTTACCTAGATATTAAACAAATGATGAAGTTTTTTCCTTTAACTTCATATGTCTTGGTTTGGAACAAGATGAATACAAAATGGATACTAAATATAGAACGTTAAAAGTGTCATGTACAGGCCAATCAGCACACAGCTCATACTTTTAAGACAATGAGTACAAATATAGTTACTGCATGTTAATCTTTAGCATATTATATGACCTGTGGCATACGCAGTAATATTTCATCATGTCTAAACAGTGACAAGATGACAAGGATCTTAAACATCAGAGAGACTATACATATATACAATATGTGCAATCTGTACACCTAAGTCAATAGTAATCATTTAAGTTAGCGGTTTTAAATAGGACATTTAAAAAAACAAAAATTATACCGAGGTTGCAAATCAGATTGACCAAATATTTGTAAAAATCTATACATGTATTTTGATTTTTAGCATTGATGAATTTTTCAATATTTTTCTTTTTTTTTTAATTATCAAAATTAATTATACTGAAGTTGCAAATCAGTTTGAATAGATGAAGGTAAACTGTACATGTATTTGAGTTATCAGCTTTGATGACTTACATACAGATTCACTTTGGAAGCTTTAAGCAGAATGTACCACTAGAAACTACACAAAATATATCATTATCCACTATGGGAAATGAAGAGCCAGCCAGTTTTCAGCTACAGTGCTAAATTCTAAAGCAATACACTTATCATGATCTCTCCAATGTCTAGGTATTGATTGTATGGCATCAAATTTCAAAAGACAAACCAAGTATTACATCAACCACAGAAAAATACCTATTGGACAGAGCAGTCTTTTGCACTTGTTTAGCATTACTGCAACAATACTATTACTAAACAAATTGTTAAACTAAAAATCCATAATAAAATATTTGGTTTCTCAAACTGCAAAAATACATAACAGAATTTGGACAACTACAATGTCATTCCTCTGTATGCTGTCTGTGGATAGCTATGTTGAGTAGTTGCCTATTTGCACTGAACACATGGTACTTCCTTCTATAGACTCATCTTTCAAGCCATTCCAAAGAACTTGGTGGATCTATCCATGCTACTGGATGCTATGAACGTACCGTTGTGACCAAATCTGACTCCTGTTGCCATGGCAGTGTGATCATTAAATGATATCAGTTCTTGCCACTGTTTACACAGGTACACTCTCACATCTGACCCAGCAATGGCCAGGTAAGTACCACTCTGGTCAAAGCACAATGACCTAACCTGAAAGAAAGAGATGAGCAGCTCAGTAATATGTCCATCTAAGGAATGAAAACTAACAATTAATTTTATAGTACTGAACAACCTGAAGAGCAATTTTGGTTTCAGTGCTAATCTTTCTTAAGAATTTATTAAACAATAAGAAACAGATGACTGAGCATACATACAAAAACTAGAATTGTCCTAACAGGTATAATATCCCCTGTGGCAGCATTTTCAAGAAACAGTCATGTGACCTTGACCTTTCGACCCCAAAATCAATAGGGATCCTCCTTGAGTCATAGGCAACCCATGTGTGAAGTATCAACTTTGTAGACCGACAGGTACTTGAGTTATGGTGTGGAAATACATGAACAGACAGACAGACAGACAGACATGGTGAATCCAGTATAACCCCCTACAACTTTGTTGGCATGGGAGGAGGGTATACAGAGTGAATTACAATATACCCTTTTTAAATTAGTCATAGACCATCAGTTATTCTATATCAAAGGTTAAATACAAAATATGACTGGGATAGATGAGCAATTACTCATTACTCAATTGTATCAGTCCTTAGATCCAAAGCGCTTGATTGTTGTTTTCAGAAGCTTACTTAAAGTAAGAAAACAAACCTAGGTCTTATTTCATGGACATAGTGGAAAAAAATGAATGTTTGTAAATAAACATTCCTTTATACTCTACTTCAGTTTACCTAAGCCAATAATTAATCTGATCACTGTTCAGAAAAAGAAGAAATCCTATTCTGAATTCAAAACCTCCTATTCAGTGTCTAATACTTACCTCATATTTATCTGTCAGCTGCAGTGTCTTGAAATTCTTCAGTTTTCTCAAATCCCACAACTTAACAACAGAATCCTCAGCTGATGTAGCAAGGTAATAACCTACAAGCAAAGAAAATGAAAAATACCATTACATGTTCAAAACAGCACTGTTGGTATAGTTGTTAGTAATGTTACGATGTTGTTGTTCACATCACACTCAAGAATATTTTACTTATATGGAGACGTCACCGCATGCCAATAAAGGGCTACAAATTTGGCCTATGCTCGGCACTTGCATCTATTGAGCAGTAAGGGTTTCGTAAACATGCCAACACCTACTGTGACATGGGATAATAAATTTACTGTCTAATCTGAGGAACAGGGAATGCCTCCAGCCTTTGTCGAACTGATCTGAACCTATGAACTTAAGGCAAACACACTAAAGATATAATGCTCACTTCGAATAACTTACAAGTGTTAAGACAGAGCATTTATATAGCAGTTATGATTCAAACCCTATGTGCAGGAGGCTACATTACTGTTTACTTAGATTGATGAGGTTACTCCTAAACAGTACCAAATTCTGTGGATGAACATTCCTGGAATCTCTTGTGGGAAAGTGATAAGTGTCATAAGAATGCATACAAATAGCAGTAAAGTAAAACACTAAGTTCAATGGTCATACTCTGGAGGGAAAATACTTCAGACCAGTCCATTCGTGTGTATCGAGATGGGAAAAAATATAATCCATACAATTAAACTGTGAATCTTACCGTTTTCAGAGAAAGCAATACTTGTAATTGGCCCTTGATGTCCCGGGAAGTTGGCCACATTAGCACGTTCCTTCAGATCCCAAATTTTGATCATCGAGTCTTCAGTACCGGTTCCGAAAATCAAACCATCAGGGTGAAATTGTGCACATGTAAGGGCTGTAAATAATGAATTATCAACATTTCAAACTAGAAATGAAGTATGTTACAGATAATGTGAGCACAGAAATCTGTAGAACTTGAATAAAAACATTTAAAAAATTGTACACATGCAAGGGCTGTAAATTATTAATAGTACGTTTCACAATGGAAAGCAAGTGTCTATGTGACACAGATAATGTAAGCACAGAAATCTATTGTATTGGTTGGTTGTATTGTTGCCTAACGTTCCACTCAAGAATATGGAGACATCATCATGTGCCGGTGAAGGGGGACAAATTTTGCCTATGCTCGGCACTCATGGCTGTAAAGCAGAGAGGGTTGTTTAACCACATCAGTGCATATGACGGATATATCCGTCATGACATTAATTTTTCCTGAATGCATATGACGAGTTTATACGTCATTAAAATGTATATTTTGCAACATTAATTACGCAACATGATAAAGATAACATTACGTCATAATACGCACTGAAGTGGTTAATGTGCCAACATCTACTGTGACATGGTACCTACATTTTTACTGCCTCATCAAACAGAAATCTATAAAACTTGAATAAAAACACTTAGTCTTCAGCATCTTCATAAGGGGAGATGAACAAAGTAACAGTTAATCTTACAAGCTAGAATAAACTTACAATTAAATTTCAACTGCAATTCTATAGGGCTTTCTTAATCATAAATAAATATGAGCTTTCACAGAATCCCCTAGACTTTGGTCAAATTAACCTAAAGTATTCAGCCAGGGCAGGGATTTTCCTATTTTTCAATTGTGTCCATGGTCGGAAGAATTGGGAAAATAAGCATGATTTCGGTTAAAATGGGAATTATTTCACTTCACTTCAGAAAACCGATAATACAAGAAAAATAGAAAACACACTAATTGCAGTATTTTTTTTAAATAATAACAATATAATACATGTATCTTATTAAGTTAACAAACTTGCCAATTCTTCCAAAACATTTTTTCATGAAAAATACAAACTATTTTCCTATTAATTCTAAGTAAAATTTGAAGCCTCCAACATAAAATTGGAAAAACTGCCTCATAAAACATTTTCTACATTAGCAAGTCTGAGTTAACAGTGCAAGTTTATTTATTTTTTTTATTTATTTATTTATTTTGTCCACACGTCGGACATATGGATTACAGCTACCCCTATTTAGTTCACTTCAGTGTTGATTTTATGTTTAATAATTAGGTATTAAACTATTTAATTGAAAATTTATTCATTAGTCAAATTTATACGGTTTTATTAGGCTGGTGTTGTTACCTTGGTAAACCTACTGGTGTTATTGTGTACCTACTCTAAAACTTTCTATAATGAAAGCGGAAGTTGCACAAGACAACATCGAGAAAGGAAGGGGCTATATAAATGGTTTTTATGCTACAATAATTGGTTTTTACGATACAAGAAATGACAGTCGAGAAACAATACAAGACAAACGATACAAGAAAAAAATTTAGTCGTTGTTAATAAAAGGCATTTCATTTTTTTCAAGCAGAAAACAATTTCAGATCCAAATTGGGAATTTTTTGCATTCATTTTGAGAAAATACATGCCGTTTTTCAATTGGGAATGGGTCCGGTAGCTGGAACCTAGGAAAATGACCTATGAAAAAGATGAAAGTGACTTGGGGAAGTGTGTTGTAAAGGTAAAGTCCACTTACCGTGCTGTGAGGAGGGGTCATTTACTTTGGTTAAAACTCTTCCTTGTCTGATGTCTGAGAAAGCCCAGTGCTTAAAATACAAAGAAAGATTATAATTATATAATCACCGGGGAAAACCTTCAATGCCAGAGATTTTTAGATAACTGGTAAGTTGATGTTGATTGGAGCATCATTCAATAAATACTACCGGAATTTCTAATGCTTTTCTTCTTAGATTTTAGGATTTTTTTTTTTATTATTTTTATTGATAACTGTTGTGAAATGTTGGTAAAAGGTCATTTTCGTTATCACCATCATATCAACTATTGTTATGCAATACACTGGAATTAACAGATCAAACATGTGCCGATATTTGATTTTCGTGATATTAAAAGACGAGTATTAAATTGGTAAAATTATTTCTTTTCCAATCATGGTTTATTGTCTAACCTAGCACAAATGTAGAAGAACAATACAAGTGTTTCCAAATAGAGGAAACCTGAGCCTGTTCCACAAAAACAACAAAAAATGTAAAATCACAAGAATTACAAGTAAATGATGATTATTTTTTTTCAATAAAACAAACTTAAAGCAACAATACTTGTGATCAAATTCTATTTCCTTTATAATGTGATACTGAATACAAAAACATTTTGCACCATAGTTTGTTAATTCATTCAAACAAATTTGTGTACAAACAATCTTTTTAGTCAGTTCCATGCTAACTATTTTTCCATAAATCAGACCTCTAGTTTTAAGCAAATTGCCAGAGTCATCCAGCTTACCATGTCTGTTGATGAACTCAGTAAGTAGTCTCCAGTGGCGTGTAGACTGATACCAGTGACGGGGGCATCGTGAGCTCTGATCACCTGAGCACACTGAGCAGTTTCCACTCCCCATACACGTATGGTGCTGTCTGGGGACGCTGTGAACACCAAATCCTGTCCAAATGACAAAACAAAATCTTTAACATGTAGACTAAGATATTTGTTAAAATTCCCCTTTCCCAGAGGCAGTTTTTTGTTCCACATAAATTCAACGGAGGGCCTATTAATATCATAGCTTTTATCTCATAATACTCATATCGAGTAAAAAAAATATATACCAGGTGTTTCATATGTGTTACTAAGTACTTTTCTAATTCATAATGAACCTTCATTCTGTAATGATAAACAATAAATGAGGTTTGGTAAAATATACTTTGTCAATATTCAAACTTCAGTCTATGTTAGATTTATGATGTAGAGCCCAGGGGGGCTTATTTACAGTCCTGGGCATCATACCTACCTCCTCTGGGTGATATATAACACTGGTGACTTTCTTGGAGTGACCCTTCAGTATAGCCATCACCTGCTCGGTGTCTTTGTTGAACACAACTGCATTCTTGTCATTGCCACCTGTAAATCATTCAGATGTACTGATAACAGATGTACTACTTTTAAGGACAGCTGATATGAAACATGCACAGAAATCATAACTTCCAGAGATGATAAAAGTTAATACTCCTCAAGAGTTTTTCTTATATTTCAACAAAATACAGTGGAGTTGGTCTATAACGAAGTCCAAGGAGATTGACTTTTGACTTTGTTATAGACATCCTTTGTTTTAAGCATCAGAATTTACTGGTACTACATATATAGAAATAATTATTCTTTTCTGGGATTTTATTCCTCTTTTTTATAGCACTGAATTCACGTTAAGCCGATTCTTTATAGACCAACTCTACTGTAATGTCTATCATTTACTTGTACAAAGACTTCCTAAGTCAGCAGGGATTAGTAACTGATAATTATCATCATTGAGACAAGATATTTTAGCATTTTTGTCAGTAAGTAAAATTTATGAGATTCAAAACATACTTGACGATTATGGCAACTTGTCTAAAGAGAAATGGCTTGACTGAAATTAGTACACAAATCATTTTCAATGAATTTTTCCAAATTTTTATAAACTGCATGAAAAATTAAAGATCAAAGAAACATGGAATTTCAAATGAAATATCAATAAAATCGGTCAGTACAATAGTACTTTTTTTTACCAATCAGTTACAATGATTCTAAAACAAATGAATATTACAACCTAGACAACAATTTAGAAACTAACAACAAGAATATTTCACTCACCAGTAACAATCTTTGATGTGTCTCTTAGGCAGATATCAAGTGCCAATATACCAGGTACACTTGCACTGTGAAGTCCCTGTAAAATAGCCAATGGATCAGGAGAATTAACATTTTTACAAGAAAACAACAGGTACTTCTAACGGTCTACATTTCCATGCACTTGCCTAAATGTTGCAATCTAAAATGATTCCAATCATGAATTCTAAAGTATTAAAACTACCAGTATGCTATGGATCTTTTTTTTCTTACCTCAATGCTTCTGTTAATAGTCAATTTCAGTATGAAGGTAACATTAATTCTATTCTTTAGATCACAAGGGAATTAACCAAATGCCACTGAAGGACTTCAAATGTTTGTCCAGGCTTGGCACTTAGGGTCACTGAGTATTGAGGGGTCTTAAAGGATACATACACTTACTGGGACACTGGAGTGGTGGAGGTTGGATGAAAATTTTCAGTTTTGATAATTACAATAGTAACAGACAACAAAATGTAATGATATTCAGAGGACACACTTACTGTATGTGATGCCAGCTGCCTGTATGACTTAATGTCCTCTACTGTAACTAGTCCTTCTGGTACGGTCTTACCTCTCTACAATATAAAGAAATACAAGTAATATCAGAAATGATGTCCCAGCACTCAGCCTACTTATCACAAAATACAAGATATATACTTGATATATTGAAATCCTGATCAGTTTATTATATTATATATGATATTATTTACCTAGCTAAGCTACTCAATATTTTAACCCATTTATTTTGAAAACCCTGTTGATTTGAAAGAAAGTCCATCCCCCTTTTGTTTCACAGGATTTCAGCCTTATCAGGATTTGGCTGTAGTTTTAAGTCCCACTTAAGAATATTTCACTGAGAGATATCATCAAATGTTATCAAAAGACTCCAAATAATGGCCTATGTTCCACACTCGAGGCTTTTGAGCAGCAAGTGAGGTATAATATTTAAGCACCTGCTGTGACATAAGAACTCAGATTTTAATTTCTCATCTGAAAAACATGCAAATTGCAATCATAAATAAATTTCTTACTCCTGCATTCATTTATCTATCTTATCTACAGACTTTCTCCTCTGACAAGGAAGGGAATTTGAATGTAAACATGTAACAAGCATATGGGTTTCCTAATTATGGATTCTGAATATTCAACCCTTACCTTCTTTCTTTCAGCAGTGAGCAATGTGGCTTTGTCTTGAAGCTATATGTAATATAAAATATATTTCTCAAGGTTTCTATTGTATACACAAAGCAGTNNTGCTTTATCAAAATTATGACAGATAAAATAATATCTATCATATACTCTTTGTCTTAGATAAAATCCATAGAACTGCTAAGTTTTACAATATAAAGACAGTCAATGTCATTTCCTACCAGAGGGATTTATTCAGATTGGAAATTAACCATTTTCATGAAACCTGAATCCAAAGAAATTTATCACAATAAAACTTGTCTTATGAGGCCATACAAAATGTGTCTTTTGCAAAATGTTTCTTATTCAACAGGCCATCCAATAAGGTGTTTTTCCTTAAATGATCTCCACAGACAGATACTGTTTCATGGCAGAGATATCTGAAGATAGCTACTATTTAATAACAGAGATCTCTATGGATAGTTACTCTCTCATGGTAAGTATCTCTGAAGACAGATACTTTATTATATACCTAACAATATTCTGAGTTTTGATACTGTTGATTTCACAGATTGTAATCTGACTATCCGGATCACCAAGCTGTGATTTTCTGAATCCATATCAACCCTCTAAGCAACTGATGACGTACTAAACAAAAAAAAAACCACTACTTTCCCAATGGCAACAATACCGGCAGTTACCACGATCAATGAATATAACTCCATATTTGGACAGTTGCTTTTTTTTGCACAACAATCTATTGCAATGAACGTGACAATTCCGAATAATTATTGACCAAATAACTTTGTTGTGTACGTTGAAAAATAGTTAATGTTAAATTATTTTTCCTCAGATATTTAGTTTGTTCCTTTTGGTTCATCAAGGATGGGTATATAATAAATTTATCACTATATTACTACAGTAAAACTTCGATAAGTTGAAGTTCAAGGGACCGCTTGAAAAAGGTCGAGTCATCAGGACTTCAACTCATGAATGTAACAAGTTTCTCCCTTTCAACACCATTTTTCCTGGTTGCAGTAAACCAACTCCTATGTATGTGTGTGTGCGCGTGTGTGTATCATGGTGGAGGCCTTTCTAAACAATTTCACCTAAATTCAATTTGACTTGTTGAACAATCTGAGTACACCAAACTTACTTTCTGTAGGACTTCGTCACTCATGCCGGCCTCCTCCATTGGTTGTTGTGCAGCCTCTGGTCCTGCCTCCGCACCATAAGACTGAAAATAAAAAATTTGTAGATAATTATGGTTTGTCAGATCAATGTTTTCACAGAAAAAAACAACACTAAATGTGTTATCTCAATTATGAAGGCCAAAGTTCAAGCCTATGTCAAGGTAACAAGTCATGGTATATAAAGTCTTGAGGTCAAGGTCACAAGTCATTGTATATAATGAAAGTTCTGGCTTCAAACAACCTTCAGGTAACGTAGAATGTTCTATCCTTTGATGTTTCTGAGATTTTTCTTCAACCAGAAACTTCAACCATAATGTTGATGGATGGACAGATAGACAGAAAAACATTGCAAAAGCAAAATAAGACAAGAGAGAAAAGCAAGTCTTGAAGTTGAACATGGTGAGAAATTTAAATAATTCTGCTTCACATGGAATGAAAACTTTTATCTTATCATTTCTAATGATGACATAGCAAAAACATTTCTCAATGAGTATTCTTTTATACAATGTATTTTGTATATTTCTTTACTATCTGAGTACCTTGAATGTTATAAAACTAAGATAAACTCATACACAATAGATATGGAAATTTGGATTTTCATTCATGCAGGACATATAACAAAGGGCTCGAAATCAGCACTGGTCCGCTGGCCCATGGCCAGTAAATAATCCATTGGGCCAGTAAAATTCTCATCTGAACTGGCCCTGTTGTCCAGTAAAAATTCAAAAAAGAAAAGGCTACTCTATATATTTAAATTACACATATATGAATTTACCAAAATAATATGTTCCTTTTTTTTTATCATAAATGAAAGTATCCTTGTCATTCACACTGTATCTTTTTAGTGTGGGCCAGTAGATTTTTGGTGGGGCCACTAGATATTCTAAGCTACTGGTCCTGTGGGCCACCTAGAAAAAACGGTTAAATGTGACCCCTGTAACATTACCTTTTATTATATTTACTTAACATTGTACCCAGCATATCATTAATGTAGACAGGGTAATATAACTTACTGGCTGTGGTGCAGGAGCTGCATATGCCCCAGTAGTAATACCAGCCTGTGGTTTGAGTGTAGCCAAAGCTGAAATATAAATAGAGGGTACATAAGTTACAATGTTACCCCAATGTTTATATCGCATATCTAACGTATAAATGGTGAAATTACAACATTACTTTGTTTCAAAGAAATGTGTTCAATAATAAAAAATACAGCTGCGATGATGCCTGGGTTGAAACCAACAAGTGAAGCAGTGACTAAATCATAAAATACAGGTGACATTTATCTAACATCCATAAATGAATACACTTTTTCTCTCCAGTGAGATACAATTTGATTATCAATTACAGTTTGGCCTGTTCTAAGAGGTTATCTAAGAAAAGGCATAAAAAAGGTAACATATTAGAAGGGGGTCTCTTAATTCAAAAGATCTGTATGGGAAAAGTCCAATTTGGTAGTCATAGATCTTACAAGACAGATAGTCCTTTAATTTACCGGAGTGAACCACTAAGGCAGATTAGACTATAACTGCCTGTCCAAGAGGGCCATCTCTGAAGCCTTCTGTTGAGAACCACTCATCATACTTATGAGAGAGACAAGTAATGTGGGTAATTAGACAGTAGAAAGACAAGCATTATGGGTAATCATATGATACACTACAACAGACCAAAACTTGTTCTACAAAAACAACACAAAATTAGCGTTAAATGTAGGAAGTGATTATTAGAACTTGGTACCAACCTTCTCTGGCAGCAGTGACTTCCTTTGTCAGACGAGCAATAACACGACAGGCCGCATCGTGTTGGTACAGCGCATGGGATAACTCTAAATAGATAAGAGATATACGGATTAAATTTGTGCACTAAGGTTTACTTCATCAGTTCATGAAATAAAATGACCCCGAAAAAAATCCAAGTGTTGATATTCTTATCTACAGTACCATTTTGTTACAATGTCACTTCACTCCTATCACACATGACAGGTTCTAAAACTATCTACAATTTCTATGCTAAGTAGTTGTAAACTGACAATAAATATCGTAGTTAGTGAAGCACCTTGACCTTACCTTGTCTAGCTGTCTGTAGCTGTTGTCTCAGTGTAAAACTATGTAACATCACTGCATCCTGTCAAGCATACAGAAAAAAATCTTGTCAGCTTATTTGTATCTGAATTTGTTATTTGTCATGCAATAATGAACATATTAGGCTTGATTTTTTGCATGATAAAAACAATATTATTTTTAAGATCAAGCTAAGTCCCTTTCGTAATTCAATTTGAAAGTTTCATGTTGGTTTCTTAGTAAACCAAAAAGTAAATATGCCTATAACACATTAAATGTTCTACTTTTCCTGATTCATATAAAGGAATATTAACCCGACTACTTCCATCAAGTAGACTCAAACCAATGACATGCCTCATGTCACATTCAAGGCAATACATATCCCAAAAGCAAGAAAAAGCATGATTTGCATAAACATTCTTGTGGCTATTAAAAGAGAATACGTTCAAGCCTCATTAATCCGGATGCTAATGATCTGTACTTCACATTCTGGACATGATTTGTTGGGGACACAATTTTCAAATTGTATTGGCATTTATGAGCGATATTTTCATTTATTCAGAGATTTCATTTATCTGGGCATTTCACTTGACAACAAGAGCGTCCAGATTAATGAGGCTCCACTGTATTTAATATTAAGCAAGAATGGGATACTAAAACATACAAAGGAAACCATTCATAGCTAGTACTAACCCATTCATCTTGAAGTGATTTAAGGATAGCTGGAATGCTTGTCGCTGATGGTGGTCTAGGCTTTACTAGTGCAGATGCTGAAAGTAAGCAAAATTCCTGTAAAAGCTTTCACATTTCAGGTAGTTTAACCCTTTCAACACCATAGAC
>JACSZP010008499.1:0-18420 GCA_016161895.1 Pinna nobilis | reverse complement strand
ATTGTATGCATCGTATTTTTCTTAAATGTACTTTTGGTCATAGAGCAGGTAGGGTTCTTAAATGTTCCGACATATACTGTAACAAGGGAACTCAATTTATACTGTCTTATCCGAAAGACAGCTAGAACTAGCCGCAGCGTGGTATATGAAAGAAATAATCGAAAAGACGTATAAAAGTGTCTCTGAGTAATTTATGAATTAAATTTTGGAGAGGCGATATATTAAACATGTAATCTTTTTCTATTTATATGTACGAGTGTATAGGCATGTTTGTATATATATCCAATGAATTATATAAACTATATCGTGCAATAAAACAATAAACGGATCTAATTTCGATTCTGTGTTTATAAGTTACCTATATATTGAGGTCGCACTATCAGGTGTAGTTTATTCACAATCGCGAGCCCGACGTTTCCGATTTTACTACCTGGTACCAGCCGCTTGTCTGACATGGACATGAAAAATGTAGGACTTTACCTTTTGATTTGGGTGAACGTATTTCTGCTTGTAAAAGGTAAGTCACTTAAACTAATTCGAAATCCTACGACCAAATCATAATGGCTTATTCTGTCAGTTAAGGGTTACCTAATATTCGTAGAAGAATTCACTGACCTGTCCCCCGTTTATACTCTCGGGTACTGCTGTTAGAACTACTTTTATTTTGTACGTTAAGTGACAAATGATTTAATATTGAAACATATAGGCCCCCATGTTCTGATAATTCCACTACTAATGTGGATATTTAACGTTGTGTAAATCCATACATTTCAAAGTTTCATACACATACCTTATTGTAAATTCCATGTTATGTGTATTACCGTGTAGATGGTTTAAAAATAGCATGTGATATACTGACTAGACCAGGAACTAAAATAGATTTTGTTATCGCTGTCACCCAATACAATCTACCTGTATTTACATAAAGGTAGTATCACAACGAGGACATGGCGTGCTTGATATAACCTATTCATGGTTTGTAAACAAATACACTACACGTAGACCGTGACCTTCGGGAAATAAATTCACGAGCTAGAATATTTTGGAAGTTTGACATCAAATGTTTATTTCAAATGTTGTTTTTAATTCTTCCGATAGCACTGTGCCAACTATAAGCAAACTATCTTTAAACACTTAGAAAAAAGTTCTTTGTTAAGTTGTGTCAGTAAAGAAAAAATATTCTAGATACGTATATATTTGGCAGTTTTAGTCAAATGCTAACCTGTTTCTCTTTTGGCATAATAAAGGCAATTGAAAACGGGGAAAACGTTTATGTTTTCTTTTATTCATTTATTTTTCATGAAACTGAAAGTTAAAGTAGAAGTGTAACCAGTATGCATGGGTCCAGCTTTCGATCAGCATCAACAAATATCCTCCCAATTTTTCCCATTAATATTTGAAAAAAAAATTTTCTAAAAAAAAATGTAATTTATACAGAAGCTTTTATGGAGAAAAAAAGCGCATTTCGGTTCCATTCGGTCCGTTTTTCTAGGAAGTTTCTTTCTAACTTCGATTATGAGTTACCTATATAATGCGGTCATATCACCAGGTGAAGTAAATTCACCATCGCGAGCCCAATTAATCACTTTTTGGTAAAATATATATGACGCTGCTGATCTGAATGGCTTTGTACAACGTACGGATACTTATTTTGCTGTGTGTGAAAGTATTTCTGTTTGTGAAAAGTGATATACTAAATTTAAGTTCTTCAACCAAGTCATAATTTTGGTTTGTTTTATTTAGATGAGGGTGAACTTAGATTTATGCAAGATGTCACTGATATTTTCCTTAATGATATATCGATCACCGCTATTACTTATATTATGTTCGTATGGTTCAATATCAATTGGCATAGAAGCACTTATTTTTTCATCATTTATGGTCGTAGTACTCTACTATATATCTTGATATCAACCGTCATGGAAGTTTAAACATTTCAATGTACGCTACAATTACATTACTATTGTACAACTAAATGCGAACATAGAAGCCTGCCTAAAATATACTGGAATCAATAAAATCTACCACTCTGTCTTGTCTCTGTCTCTACTGTTCTCCTCCATGTCCCTTTTGGTCTGCCAGGTCTTCTCTTCCCAGGTGGTGCCCACTTCATTGCTCGTCTTCCGATGCTCTCCTCTTCCATTCTAAGTATATGTCCCAGATATCTCCACCTTCTGCGCTTTATCTCCATATTTATGTCTCCTATTCCTGTCCTTGCTGATACCTCTCTGTTACTGACCCGATCTTGCCACCTTACTCCTAGAATTCTTCTTAGGCATCTACCTTCGAAACCTCTCAGTCTGCTCTCTAGCTCCTTGTTGGTCCTCCATGTTTCTGCTGCATATAGTAAAAGTGTTCTTACATTACTCTTGTATAACTTTATCTTGGTCTTCCTAGACCTGGTGTATACATTTCCGTGTTCCCCCACTAGTCTTCTATGTTCTCCCCTAGGTTTCCTAGTGCTTCAAATCTGTTGTTAAGCTCAAGACAGAATCTCCTTTTCACATCCTCATTCTTGAGTTTCCTGATATCAAACACTTTTTCTGTCTGTTTTCGCTCTAGTTCTCCTCAGCTTCAACCTGATCTTCCCAATCACAAGATAGTGGTCACTGCTCACATCTGGCCCTCTCTTCACCTTCACGTCTTGCAGCGATGTCCTCCATTTCTTGTTTATCATGATGTGATCTATTTGATTCTTTTTTCTGCAATTAAGTGAGGGTCATGTTAATGTGTGGCTTTCTTTGTGTTGGAAGATGGTCCTTCCAATTACTAAACCATTGTGCATGCAGAAATCCACAAGTCTCTACCCGTTGTTATTCCTTATTTCTTAACCTTGCTGTCCCATCACACACTCCATGCCTGTATTGTCCTCTCCAACTTTAGCATTCAAGTCCCCCGTCACAATCAGAACATCGTGTTTCGAATACATGTTGTTATTTCGTTGAAATCCTCATAGAACTCATCCTTTTCCTCATCTTTATCATCTTTGATCGGTGAGTAGCACTGGATGACCGTGAAATATCAATGACTAGATTTTAAGCGAACACAAATGATACGGAAACTTTTGTCCAAGGGCAGCGCATGACGGGTGTAAACACTTCGACATACTCCATACTGTCTCCTAAGCACTTATCAGTGATAGGATGTTGGAACGTTCGCACATTATACGAGACGAGCAGGCTATCACAAGTAGTTAAGGAAATGGAACGGTGTGGTATTAATACTCTTGGTATCAGAGAATGTAGATGAACAGGAAGAGGAAACTTCACACACATCACAGGATCAGTAATATGTTGGTCAGGAAGAAACGATGGATTACATCTCGGAGGGGTGGCAGTTATATTGAGTAAGTCAGCTAGTGAGTCACTTATGGAATGGAGAGCTATCAAATTCCGTTATACGACGGTAAATAAATGTTTTCGGGAGCCTCAACAGCATTCATCGAAGACTCTTACTAAAATTTCACAACAATGAACGACTGTCTTCAAAGAACCCCCTATGGTTTCTTTTAGATTGTCCCAGAAATCCGAAGGATATGGTTGGCAGGACCCAACTAAATAACCTTCTACCAACAGGCAACTTCAAAACCTGTTCTGACAGGAGGTGCTTTATTTGCATAAAAAGTAATTATTCTGACAGCAGTGTGATTGGACGCAGCTATAAGATTTTACAGAACACGTCTTTTAAAACCAACAACTGCGTCTATCTCATCATTTGCAAAGTTTGCTAAAAACAATATTTTGGTGAGAATGGAGACCTACGTAGACGCATTAACAGTCATCGATACACCATAAAAACTTAGAAACTCCTTGAACCAGTGGGAGAGCACTTAAACATCGAGGGTCACAAGTGGAAAGACATAACAGTTGTGGTCATTGACCATAACAGAAGTTGGAGCGAATCGAATAGGAAACACAAAAAAAAAAAATTTTGGATGTAAAGACTGCACTCGTTACGGCCTTAAGGTATCAAAAAATTAAACGAATTCAGCAGAATGAATTCTTAACCCGATTAATACTTCTGTAAGTGTTTCCAGTACTGATTACAATCCGAAACCTCCCTGGTTCGAACAAAAATGCGACTTTGTCAGGTAAAAATTGATAGCATATCGAGTTACCCTCCGTTCATCTTATTTATCTTTGGCGATCAGGTCAAACAGCTCGTCAGCTATTCGTATAGTTATACCAATTCTTTACAGTGCTATTTGATTTCGGTTATTTATCTTTTCCCTATTATAAATGTTTTCTTTGCTACATACATATATATTATTTAATAGTTTTGTGTTTGCCGACTCGTTTTGATTATCTCGATATCAACAGTCGACCATATAGCTTCACTTTTGCTATCAAAATTTGCAAGTGTGTGTGTGCGCGCCAGTATTTGTCAGTTTGCATGCTAGTTATATAAATTAGTTCGTCCTGCAGAATGGACAGGTCGTCCCGAAAGTTTGACTCTTTCACTGCAGGCCTACATGTCGTTGGTCGTTTTAGTGCTTTATATAATCCGTTTTATGACCAGTATCTAATTCTGCAGGTCTGACATGTCTTGGATAAACAGTGTTGTTGGTTTTATTGTTTTGTATATTTAACAAATACTGCATGGCTTTCAGGGTAATATGGGAGTTTAAGGACTGATCATAAACCCCAAAATATCTATTTGGACCGAAGCGACGCATAATGTTATTATGGCGTCAGAATATAACGCGTCGGTCCGTTGTCCTTGACTCCGGGCCAATATACGAAAGTAGAATATGTTGACCATGTGCATGTATACTGATGGGATGAAATACTGATTCCGCCCTTTGAGAGTTGGCTAAATGTACACGTAAGACTAGCATAACTACTATTTGACCCTAATTCTTATAAAAGACAATTATAGTAATGAGCCTAATATACAAGTAATAATGTTCGAAGCTTTATCTGCTTATATTATAACATATCTGCCGTTGAACCTTTCTATTTGGTCGATCAAAGGCAGATAGTATGTCTTCGTTGTTTTTCTGAGATTGTGTTTTCTGGATTTAATCAATAATCGTATAGTTTTTATCGGTTCAGACAAAACGTGTGCCATTATTCTTGACGGGCTTGATTACTAAACAGTAATTTTGTTGTCATTAAAGAGTTAGACCAGCCGGAGTTTTGAACCTCTTGAAAAAAAGATTATTGAGATTTCCATTTTTTTCGATGAAATCGTCATCGGTGATTACATAGCCGAAATTATCATGTTTCAAGTGGGACGAATCACATGAACATGAGAACGTACTTCGTTTATTACCGCAAACATGTTTGGTGTCAAATGTCAAATGTTAGACGTGTAGTTATATGATATACAGGCTGCGCTGTTGTTACATAATTTGAATACCTTGCGATACGTTGTCACCTATTGCAAACGCATGTTTGAAAGATTTGCCTTCTTTGGCAACACATCAGTATAAGAATAACGACTGTATTAAGTTATTAAAAAATTAAAATTTCACACCATTCGTTATTCAGTGAGGTGTGAGAAACTTAGAATATTATGCAGATCTACTGATTCAGACATGATAGGGAATTTGGAATTTCATCTGAATATGTTCTAAGCAGTGTTGTACATTGTGTTAAACTAATTTTGGACAATCATCGGGAGTGTTAATTTTGTTTTTGAAAAATACATTCACTTACTAGTATTTCGAGTGCTAATTTATCACACACTGATTTTGACTACAGCTTACTCCGTTTTGCTGCTCAAGGCGTGTTTTGACCTGCTGACAGTGGATACTTTCATCGTTCGTCTAAGCACCTGATCCCACCTCCAGGGGTCCATGTTTGCCCATTTCTTTATTTTGTCTTATTCATATGAATTATGAGATTGATAACGATTTGTTACATTTATTTTTCCTTTGCCTTTACAGCACAAATCATATTTGATCCAGATCCAGCAGGAGATGTACAACTGCAAATTGTACCACTTCAAAATGTAACAGTAATCACTGAGCAGTGTTTCTCATCTACAATTAGATTTAAAGTACAGTACGTGGTAAGCATCCTGTAGCGTGATATATGTAGTGTGTAATATAAAGTCTGGATTCTATGTAATGTTATAAAAAATGTTTCCTTTTCTAATTAAATCTTGCATAGGGTAGGCTAACTAAAGACTTGCAGAGGATTTTTTTCGCTTTATTCCCTTTTTCTTTTTGCTTTTTTTTTTACTTAATTAATATTATAAACATGACGATGATTTTATATCCAAAAAGGCTGGTTTCCCGTGTTAAAATGGGCCAACGTTTCTTTCAAATATGCTTTGTCTCTCAAGCTAGAAAACAAGGTTGAAAAGCTAGTCTTTACTCTATAGCCAACAACAAAAACTGCATTTTTATTAGGAACACTGTGTAAACAAATAAAAGACACAGATACCTTTTTTGAACAACATGGGTCATAGTGGATGTATCCCTATGTCATGTATGACCGTTGGATGTGTCCCTAATGGGCGTGCGTTTTGTGATGCATCTCTATGCTTTAGCTCTGTCGATCAGATGCATAGTTTTTATAACAGACGAACCGCTGCGATTTCTCTAGCCCTTGCAAGCCTCCTAGATCGGCACCTTAGCCTCTCTATATTTTGTACAATCTACAGAAACCCGCGTCCAACGTTGACACATGCGCACGGATGTATTTTCGTCAGTGTGTAACCACGCAAACAAACATAATACGTTGGCCCATAGTTATCATCATCTATTAAGTCCTCTCTGCTGATGTGATATATCCGAGGATTGTAAAAAAAAACGTAGCTAAACAAAGGACTCTTTTATAGTCTTTGGAGCTCGGTACAAATTTCGAGTTTCGCTAATATATATACTCTTGGCGCCTCGGTATTCTCTAACTTTTTCGTATGCTCCATGTTCTCGGGAGTTTCCAAATATCGCCGAGCTTCATCGGCTTTACTATATTTATGGTATGAAAACCCGACTTCATCGCAGTTATATTTAACCTGAAATTTCTGCATTATAATTTGATGCTTGCTGAATTGGAAAACTATCAAATCAGTTTCAGCAAATCGGTCGGGATTTCTAAAAAAATAGTCTAGATAAGATAAATATAATACATATCCTCCAAAGGGAAGTGGTATTGTACAAATTAAATATATAACACTCTTTTCAACAAATTGTTACAAATTGTCTTAAATTGATTTTGCCTTTAATGATATGAAAACATGTAGACTGTTATAGACCACTTGATAAAGGCCAGATGGCGGAAAATTTGTGGAAAGATTTTTTTTATCTATCTGAATAATATAAATTTTGTTATTCCTCACATGTTGGATTTATATTTAAAAACCAGTTTGGAATATTGATGGATATGGTCAAGTTTCAAGTTATGGTATGGTATTGTTGTTTAACGTCCCAATCAAGAATATTTCACTCATATGGAGACGTCAACGTGTGCCGGTGAAGGGCTACAAATTTTGCCTGTGCTCGGCACTGCTGGCCTTAGATGAGGGAGGGTTCTTTAACGTGCCAAAACCTACTGTGACACGGAACCTCGGTTTTTACTGTCTCATCGGAAGGACAGGGACGGCCAACCGCGGAGTGGCGTTGACGCGGCTCGAACCCGGATCTTCCGATTCGCAGTGGAACACGCTAAATACTCGGCCACGGAGGCCCCCTAAGTTTCAAGATATTGAAATTTAATAATCAAGTAAAACTCAATAAATAGATAATAAGAGGGAAATATCGCACCCCCCCCTAAAAATATGTCAGCCTCCCTTACAAATTTGACACTGTTATTGTAGCCATTTCCATTAGGAAATAATTTGATATGTTTATTTGAAAAACTTTTTATTTAGAAATGAATATCATGGAAAGCGCAGATAATGCATAAGAAAAACATAAATACTCAACCCAACATAGAAAAAAATGTAAAATTTAAAGTCCCTAATACGCTTCCGTAGTTTGAATTACCTAGTTTTGAGTAATTAAAATCAACATTGCAGACGACAGAGACGTGTTTACTTTATCTTTTGATTGAGTCGTGGTGTCAGAAGAACAATTTACCCGTATAATGTGCGCATAAAATTAAATTGGGTAGGTGTTATATTTTCTAACCGTGTCATTTCGAAATGGAGCATATTTGCTTTCCTCCATTAATCGACTTCTCCCCATGCGTTGAAACTCTTCCCGAAAATGGCGGAACTGGGAGCAGACGATGCGGTATTGCCTGGAATTTGCTATTCCTCAGCGAGAGGTGCACGAATAGTGTAGTGAATTTTTGTACATGATAGGACAAGGTGGGCGATTTACAAAACTATGACCATTGATGCGGGTAACAAAGACAAAATTGAATGCTTTTAGAAAAAAATTATAGCATACTGCGCTCAAAGTGAGAACATTACTGTTTGGAGCCATCGCTTTTACTCAAAGTTCCAAAGTAAGACCAAATGTATAGATAAATACACAACACATACACGTGTTATTGCAAATAATTGCAAATTCGGAGTATTAGAAAATGAAATGCTCAGAGATATTTACTAAGGAAGTATTCCGAAAGCCCTTCTCTCATCATTTTGAATTATCAAATGAAAACTGTTGAGAATCACGTGTCGATTGTTTATTTTTCCATACATTGCTTTCTTTTCAAATACACTGCCATACATCCGGGAACCATGCAAAATAAATTACCATGGCGACTTTCAAAAGATTCCCATGCGATATTGATATGACCTAAATTGGACTAGAATTCACAAAGAAAACACTATATAATGCAATAAAAAGTGGAATACCTTTAGGTCTTACAAAAAGATAAAGGGTGGTTTGAGGGGTATGATCTGAAATATTTTGAATATGATCCTTTCTGAAATTTACATCGAAGATGCGTGGGAGTGGGAAATGGGATACAATCTTTACGTGGTTTTTGAGGTAAGGATATTTATTTAGTCAAATCAGTGTAACAGATAATATCATTGTGAATGAAAATAGACCGGACAAATAGGATTCAGGACTTAAAAGTAGATTTTTTTACACGAATGCAAATGAGTGCAATACGATAAAGCGCTGATCCTATTTGTTTTTTTTTTAATTTTCATATAAAATTTGTCACCACAAAATTTATATTAACATGCTTGATATTTTTTTGAATATGCTTACCACATACATGTAGCTATGTTTGGAGGGAAATTTGACTATGATGAAAATGGCTATCCTACTTGGGGATATGACTTTACAAATTGAAAGGGTTAACAACTGTTTAATCATTTTCCTCGGTAGAAACATTGCTATATGGCCATTTTTCCCGCGGGGAAATGACTGCACAGTAGCTGTTAAATTCTTTTTAAATATATTTATTTACCGAAAGGTTATTGCTGATTACCGAACCAATCAGTATTTTTTTTAACTCATTCATATGCAGACTTCATGCAATGCCGGTCAAGGGCTTAAAACTTTCCTGTAAAATCAACGGATGTAATAGAAACAGAAAACTTCATGACCTTGATGTTGATAGACGGTAATTAGCTATAATTATGCAATGATTAACTTAATGTTATATAATTTCAGAGACTAAATGATGACAAAGTTGTGTACACTATCAAATTAACAACTGACAATGAAGATGAAATGGACGGTTTTCCTATTGCATGTAATCAAAGTCTACATCAATACAGAATAGTATTAAATAATCTACAATTCATTGCTGATCCTGTCCTTGTCGGGGGGACATTTAAGCTTAAAGTTACGATGACCAACACGACAGGAAGCCATGTATTTTCATTTTCAAAGAGAACATACTCTTTTCCAGGTGAGAGGAATTATCTTGTTTATTTTACATGTGTATATATAGTTAATTTCGTTTATAAATATTTGAAAGCATATCTAGTACGAGTTTTATTAACTGCAATCATCGGGAACAGATGATCTCAATATAGTACGAAGCAAGCGACAAAAATTATTTTATGTAAAGGCCTAAAATGGGTGCCAGTATCGTTCACATGACACGAGAAGTTCGAAATTATCATCTGTGACGAGCATGTCATACGTTAGGCTAGGAAAAAAAGTATTCAAACTTGACACTTTCTGAATGAGTTAGGTCGATCAGAGATATTCCCAATTGAAATATTCGGCAACTTAAGCATTCTGTCGACAAGTCAATATGTTGTGACCTTGACTTTATCTGGGAACTTTCCTGCTTACATGAAAACTTTACCGCTACTTGTAGAAAAGGCATCTGATACCTTTTTTTTGGTCTGCAGAAGTTATAACTTCAGCATTTTGATAGAGGAACTTAGACTCCAATTACTTCCTGGAAACCCTACATACAACTTTACAGATTTGTCTGTCATTGCAATACTTGATTACCGTTAATTATTTCTCACTTCGTTTAGAATAAAGACTAGTTAAACAGACCTTAACTACCGTATATTTATTGGATTCCGAAGAAACATCAAACTTCATATAAACGCAGATGTATTATGGGATTATCCTCATTTTCAAGCAAGTCTTCATCCGCATACAAAGTTCCTTACACATTTTAAAGCACTGTGCACTGCCTACTCAACAAGCTGAATTAATCAGATATGAATCCTAAAGAATTCAAAAGAGCTCCCGGACCATCTATATTCTCCACATTTCAGCAAAATAACATTCAAAAGGTAATTTTGATAGTTCGACTCTTTGAAGAAAAAATTCCTCACCATGGATCCCAAAAGCAAACTCAAAATGTAAGCCCTCATTTACATACAGGAATGGGGGCCTCCCTGGCCGAGTTATTAGCGTGTTCGACTTCGAGCCGAGAGGTCCGGGGTTCGATTCCTGCAGCCCCACTCCGTGGTTTGCCGTCCCTGTCTTTCGGATGAGACTATAAAAAACGAGGTCCCGTGTCACGGTAGGTGTTGGCACGTTAAAGAACCCTCCCTGCTCTACGGCCAGCATTGCCGAGCGCACGCAAAATTTATCGCCCTTCACCGGCACAAGGTGACGTCTCCATATTAGTGAAATATTCTTGAGTGGGCATTAAACAACAACGCAACAACAACAACAACACACAGGAATTGTCATTGTAGACATATTTAGCTTGAGGTCGTGAGGAACAATATCTGATGAAGTAAAGCACTGATACAAATAACAAATACACTAAAGACGACACCATTAAAATACTGAAATGTTTAGTGCACAATATGTACGTGACCCTTTTCCCCAATTTTTTGGTCATTCCAATCGGTAAAAACCACGTTCCTCTCCTGGCTGAAATATTTGTCTATTTGTCCATATTAAGCTGAATCTATACAGTATCTGCTCTTACCAAGGAACTGCAAGCATCTCGGTTTCATTTTACGTACTGGCATATCAGTAACGTCCTGTCTATCAATAACCCATACTTTATAAGTCCCCTTAAGCAAATTTAGATCACTGAGACCAACATGTTTACTTCTTACTACCACTTCTCGTTTGGGATTGAGTTTATTCTCAGTACCTCCCTTTATGATAATCATTACGATGAAATTGGAATACCCAAGACTTCCTGTTCCTGAGTAGCAATACCATATTCCACTGCATAAGGCGATTTCATTTTACAACTTATACGTTATGCCAGGACATACTCCTCTAATAAGAGCTTCATTGGGAAATCGGGAGGATTTGTCAATAACTGCTAACACATGGTACGTTGTTGTCCGCTTGAAACCTTCACTAATTGAGTTTTTTGTCGATCGGGGAAACTTATTAAACAATATGAGGTCTCTCTTTAGGAGTGTTGGTAAACCACTTCAGTGCGTTTTATGACGTCATGTGTTCTGTATGACGTTGCGTCGTCGCGGCGCTATACACAAATTTAAATATACATTTTCTTGACGCACATACTGTTCTTACGCATTCAGGAAAAGTTATATATAAAAGGATATATCCGCCATATGCACTGAAGTTGTTAACATTCTTGAGCGTCATCGATTACAGTGACTACCTTTTGCTGGTAAAATCAAGAGCACATAACAATTTCAAACGAAATATACTTTTCTCGAACTAGTCAGGTTTCCATGGAACATTTTCGACGAGTGTGGCATGCCAGCAGGAGACGGTGATTCCTTTCGGACACCTTGTTCCATCCCAATGGGGATTTCCATTTATCCCAAATTGAGATCATTATCATTCCTCAACTTATCTTATCGGGAATTGGATTCCAAGCATTCCTTTGCTGCAATTTTATTTTGAATTATGAACAATTGATATTCGTTTAAGCAGGTCGAATAAGAGTAAACAAGCATTATTTACAGCCGTTTCCTTTCCATTAACCTTTTGTCCAATAATTTTTATTTATCATTATATTGAAATTATCCATCAGAGGACATACAAATCATTGAATATATATTAAAGATTCAAAGATAATTACTAGAGCATGATTACTTTACAACCTAAATTGCAGATAGTTTTGCTCCTTTCCAAGGTAGGGCCTTAAAGATGTTAATTTGCACACGCAGAACACATATCCTATGTAAACTAGAATAGGGAACGTGCGGGCATCGATGATAGACAAATGAATGCCTGATGCAGATGCTTCTGCTACTCTCCTAGGAAAATGTCAAGTAGACATAACTGAAATTAGCAAACACGATTTACACATCATTCCTATCATTTTTTCAAAGGTGATTTTGTACGTAAATGTAAAGGTAGACCTAATTAGTTGGAATTATACATACCGCATAATTCTTTTCATTTTTCCAACGGTCAAAGCATAAAGGTGTGCATACACATGCCATTTCTATCCTTCTCCGGGATAAAAACTTCTACTTGCAAATACAACAAACAATGCATACAGCAGACATATCTATGGCTCCCCCAAAATAAGAAACTTTGGGATTGTAGATACTTCTGACGTTCTGCAAGATTAAGGGTTGGTATGTGTAAATGTATTGGTATGCAAGTTGCATACTGCCACCCTTTTTGGCGTTATTGGAGAGCAAAGACCAGTAGAGTTAGTTGTAATAATCGAGTCTGATAAAAGAAACACCCTTCTCTCTCAGGACAATGACAAGCTATTTAATTTGTACATACCCAAATGAACTTTGTAACCGTTACAAACTAGATCGCATTAAAGAAAATAATCGTTCTCTTAACATTCTCTTTGTTCGAAGAACCATATGAGGACTTATTGTTTACCTTTTGACAATTTAGCCTTACATTATGTATGTTCATTGTGTTAATTGTACGCATATTCATCTCAATTCATTCCAGGTCGGAACATAATACTTAATTAATTTGCTTAACGTTTGTTTGATTATTATTTTAGCTCCATTTAACCTGACAGGATCATCTGTGAAAGCTGTACGTTATTTTGCATTCACTTGGACATGTCAGGTGACCTCAAACTACCCTATAATAGAATGGTATCGGAACAAAACATCCCTAGAGCAGTCTGGATTTCCAGACGGAGTGTGTTCTGTAACTTCTAACCATAATGATTCATACATATACAACTGTCAGGAGCCAGCTTCTACATACACACTTACAATACCTGGATCTAGTCTGACAGAGGAATTACAGGGATCAACATGGAGATGTAAAAATGTCATAGAAGAGGTGATCGGGAGTAAATTTATGGAACTTGATATAGTTTGTAAGTAATGGAGCCGGCTTATATGCATATTTTCTATAGTATTAGATGATCTACCCCTATCTAACCTATCCCTCTATTGTTTGCATGTCTGTTACAATGTAGTGCCAGAGAAGGTCAGACGGGGAATCGATAATGTTTACACACACTATCACTCACTGTTTCACACTTATTTTTTGCACCGTGTTACTTCCCCCAGACACCAATCTCTCTCCTCACAAACGATCTTACACAGGTACTATGCTGTCCCTCTGTTAAACTTTTAAGTGCTTAGATTTGTATGTCAATCATTTTAATGTTTAAATCTGAAACAAATTAAATTGAAGAGCCATTCTCTGGATCCACGTAAAAATGTATAGTCATCGACTTTCATTGAAATCTGCACATGTATTAACATGCAAAGAAGTATCACATTTTTAAAATTATCTCACATTTATCTGTATTGTCTGCCATGACAATCTCAACAATTCGAATTTGGAGAAATAAAGAAGTGAGAATGTAAATAGGCCTTTTCAACGTACGTACTATTGCAACCATACAAAGGATTATAGGAAAAACAACTGTGGTTTCTTATTAAAGCGCACATCTCCCGGTCCCTTTCCTGTGAAAGCCAAAATTTTCACTCGTCAGGTGTTTTCCACACCATTTCAATGTTTACAAAATTGTAAAATTTGAAAAATTTTAAGACCAAAACATAAAAAACCACCAAAAATGGCACCTGTTTATAAGACCTTCAAACGAGGTACACATTCAAATCGAAAAAAACACGTATCAGTCGGCTCAAACCTGTGATTTTGCTGTTCACACCAGTAACTAGGGATCATTCCATTTACGTGGATCAACCGGTTCAACAAGAAGAATCACAGATTGAACGCTCAGTTCAGTGTGGTTCAAGTGATCCAACGTCAGACTTGACCTTACTAGACCCAACATGTCTGCCGACGGGCACATCTCAAAATTAATGGAGGTTGTTGTAATGGTAAATTTACATCTTGTTATAGAAATGTCGCTACAAATGCAATCTACCGAGAAAAGTTCAGATTAATTATTTTCCATCATAGGTTTTGTTAGATAGATATCCTTTCACTATTTCAGCAAGAATAACAAAACTGTAAATTCTAACAAATAAAATTTTGACATTTATTTTGAAATTCTGATGAGCAGTCATGTTCCGGTTTAAAAAAAATCCAAGACTGTTCCATTAACGGCACAGATCTAGACCGGTTGAACCGTCGAAAAAGAACACAAACTTGGAATTGGGGCACAAAGAAAAAATTGTCTTTAAACGAGAAACTATATTATGCCTATCACCACAGTATCATTATTCAAAATTGCTCTTTAAGCGAGTATCATTCAGGATCACACCTCGCCATATATGCAAATGAGATAATAGCTTTGGAAATGATTTTTTCGGGGAGAGACGAAGGGGGCAATAGTAAACAGCTAAATTTCTGGACTCTTAAAATTTAAGTTTGCTTACTTTTGTACAATGTGTAAATAAGGTTGATAAATTATATAACACTTCTACCAAATGTTGTTCATTTTTGATAAGGGTAAACTAAAGTTTAGCCAGTAAAGAAGTAGGTCAGTACATTCCTCCTATGTACACAACAATATGTTTATGATAGTTACCTTTCATTTGTTGTTTTAAGCTTACAGCATTAATGATGCATAAGCTTACTGAACCTAATAATTAACCATCATCCTTAAAGGTATTCATAAATGTATTTACGTAGATCAAGATATACCTCAAATATTTTTATAAAAAACCGTTGCATTTGTATGTTTTGAGGTAGGATATATGCATACCAAAAGCTCAACATTAATGTTGAAAGGTTTGTAGGGATAATGTTTTAACAAAAGCATCTAACTTGGAGGAGGGTGGGAGTAGGCTACAAATGATTCACGAGGCAATTACAAAATATAGGGACACCATGCCTGTCACGTTAATATTATGTTCAAAGATAGCATAAAACTTGAAAAACATTGAACCTCAAGTTCGATTGGGGGTCATTTTGGCTTCTAAAGGCTCAGGGCTTCGATAATATTACGAATTTCTAGTTTACATCTATGATATCTTATTGTCTTTTAGTACCCTTTTTCTTATTTTTCTTTCTTTCTGAAGTCCTATCTTTTAGTCTAGGAATTCCACACCTCTTATCATGTTTCAAGGCTGAGCACTTAACGAGCTGTACTATCTTATGAATTTTGACTGGCTAAGAAGCTACAGTGAAATATTTCTAGAGAGAGATCTAACGTTGTTGTCTGTTAGGCAATTTATCTGGCATCCTTAAGGCTACTCACCTGTCTGTCTGTCATAGGCCATAGCATTTGAGTTTCAATTTTTTCTGCTTTAGCTTTCTTGAAAAGATCATTATGACACTGACCATGTCATTTGCAGAGTCAAAACTCAAACAGGTGACACAAGTGTTCCTCAAACACTTATGTTATGGTTCTTTTGTCTATATAATAGAAAAAAAAAAATAACATTACAAAAGGAATTTTAATATTTATTATATTTTTTCAATTCTGTTACAATAGCAACAACAATTTAGCGTTATTCTATTTAAAAAAATTAAATTAATTAATTGTCATCTGTAACAGGTGTAATTTATGGTTCGGATAATGAGTTCACAAAACACATTTGCTTTGATTCGATTCGATTTGATTTGAAAATTCTATAACAATAAAAAACAATTAAAAATAGAGTAGATCAGATATAGGATACAATATATAATAGAGCAAATAAATGCTCTTTGAGTCAATACAATTATAGATTTACAGTTATCAATGATAAAGATTTATTCTAAAAGGCCAAATATTTAGTAAATCATAAATCAGGATTATCCCCCATGATTCTACCAACTCTACAGGTAAGTTTATGTACAAAAAACTAAGATGTACTAATTATGTAGTACACAAAAATATATAGCTTGGCTCATAAATAATATACCTTATTCTTAATAGAAGGATACCTTCATTTTTGTGATATAAATAAAAAAAAACAATATACAATAAGCTGTTTGTGAAACAAAGCTGATCAAACTATTAGATGATACAATGCATTGATATATTGCCTGAGTTATGGACTTCGTACCGTAAATATTAAAAAAAAATTCCTCATGACACTTCAACAAAGAATAAATTATAAATAAGCTGAAAAAAGTTTGACTTTCTTAAAAAAGTTGACTGTAGAAGATACCAAGGGGGATCAATAAATCAGAAATCCGTAGGCAGACGGAATTATGGTAAAAAAGAGACGACACAAACAGCTATCAACACAACAAGACACGAAAAATAAGTAACACGAACCCCCACCAAAAACCAGGGGTGAGTTCAGGTGCTCCCGAAGGGAAAGCAACTCCTGCTCCGCGCGCGGCACAATTTTTTAATACAAGAATGTTACAATCGATGATGGCCACGAACGAGATAAGGGGAGGTCGCAAATAGGTATGCGACATGGGGGCCATATCTCTCATGTTATATACAGATATACCATATAAATCAACCAGGCCATGATGGCACGCATATTTTTGAATACAACAATGTCACAATCGGTGATGGTCATAAACGAGAAAAGGGGAGGTCGCAATTAGGTATGCGACAAGGGGGACATATATCTCATCTGTTATTCACATATTTACCATGTTAATCAACCAGGCCATGATGGCACGCAAATGTTCGAATACAAGAATGTCACAATCGTAGATAGTCATAAACGAGAAACGGGGAGGTTGCGATTAGGTATGTGACAGGGGGGGGGGGGGACATATCTCTCATCTGTTATTCACAGATTTACCATGTAATCAAATAGGCCATGATGGCACACAAATTATCGAATACAAGAATGTCATAATCGGTGATGGCATAAACGAGAAAAGGGGAGGTCGCGATTAGGTATGCGACAAGGGGAACATATACCTCATCATCTGTTTTACAGATTTATCATATATCAACCAAGCCATGATGACACGTCGTGTCATATACCAAATACGGGTTTAAGTCACAAAGTTTGATAGTAATGAACCAGAAAAAAGGGGGTGGGACGGGACTCGGTATGCGACAAGGGGAACATATCCCTCATGATCTGTTATACAGATTTATTATATATCAACCAGGCCATGATGGCACGTCGTGTCACAAACCAAATACGGGTTGGACTAGGCATGCGACGACGGAAACATATTCCTCATCATCCGTTTACAGATTTATGATATAACAACCAGGCCATGATGGCACGTCGTGTCACAAACCAAATACGGGTTGGACTAGGCATGCGACGACGGAAACATATTCCTCATCATCCGTTTACAGATTTATGATATAACAACCAGGCCATGATGGCACGTTGTGTCACAAACCAAATACGGGTTGGACTAGGTATGCGACAACGGGAACATATTCCTCATCATCCGTTTACAGATTTATGATATAACAACCAGGCCATGATGACACGTCGTGTCACATACCAAATACGCTGGGATAAGGTATGCGACAAGTTACTTAATAGAAATTTAAAATATACTATTGCAAACTTTCATTTAATCTGAATTTCATTCTAAATATAAAATAGGTATTTGTAGTTTTAGAAATAAGTCAATAGAATATTAAGTAACTTATAAAGAAAATAAAAGAATGTACTTACTGTCTTAAAAAGGAAACAAAGTCAAGAAGTGATCAACAAGAATTTTGAAAGTCAGGAGGTAAGATCATGTGTCATCCTGGAGTAAATTTAGATTCCGTTTCTGACTCACCTCTTCAACACTGGTCATGTCAAGGATTTAGGAATCACATTCTCAGCTTACGATTTCTATTAAAGGGTCCAAGGACAACGTAGTCTTCCCATATA
>JACSZP010008498.1:0-10001 GCA_016161895.1 Pinna nobilis | reverse complement strand
GTATATGATATTACTTACAAGGTGTGTATATGATATTACTTACAAGGTGTGTATATGATATTACTTACAAGGTGTGTATATGATATTACTTACAAGGTAGGTATATGATATTACTTTAGTACTAAATAGGGTCATTCCCCGTAACACCTGATCGCAACTCGGGATTACTTTGACATTCTATGCGTTTTGTATTCAAAAGATTCCACTATTGTCACCTCGAAGACTAAAACGTCATGATAATTAATTCTATGTTGATTCAATATTGGATGTCAGTCGTTGTGCCGAGTTTAGGTAACCATCTTTGGACTAATAGATCCGGGTTTTCTTTAATAGCGTCGTGACTTATCTGTATTTCATTCGGATGAGGATTTAGGACTTACCTTGATGAAGTTCCTGCACTACTTAGGATAAATCCTTAGGAATTGTTCAATAAGTCGGAAACCTATTTCAGCTAATTGTTTGATATACATCCTGTAAAGCATTAACATAAAAAATTATTGAATAAGGTTAAGAGAAATAACTTTCGATTTGCAGAATATCTCCACTGTAGAAGAAAGTTCCTCTGATGTTGCTAGACTACCAGCCAATATACCGAAAAACAGATACAAGAAGATGTTCCCATGTGAGTACATTGACCCTCACGTCTGACAGATAGATGTAAATCATATGTAAAATTAGTTGGTCTCGTTAGCCGTGAAACATGTTACCAAAGCTATTTTTCTGGATAAATAAATACTTGAGTTCTTGAACCTCGCACACATAGAAGAGAGTACACGTTGAATATTATGTTCTCAACAAATGAAGTTGGAATATTAATGAAGCTCGACTGGAACATTTCATTTCACAACAGATTAGGGAATAAATAAGTAGCTTCAGTTTTTCTTTAACGAAAAGCTTATTTTTGAAAAATTGAAAACAGATATCATCAAAAGTCCTCGTACTGACAACGCTTTCAATTTAAAGCTATTCTTTCATTAGTTTTGTAAGAGAATCCTTGCTTTGAAAATGTTATATCATATGCATCTCTTTATTATTGTGTTAATTTGGTTCATATTCTTCTAGATGATCATTCAAGGGTTATTTTGAAAGATGCTTATTCCGGTGAAATAGATTACATCAACGCAAGTTACATTAAGGTACGTTTATGTTCTTTATATTGAATGGCTAATTACATTGAAATCTGTTTAATGTCACCCATGTTCAATAGAAGATGCAAATATCGTCTCATATTCAAGACATCTCTTTATTTCTTGGTCTTTATGGGGGGAAACACAATTACGGAATCATAAATTAAGATCGCATAAGTCATGTAGTATTTTATTCAGCTGGATGCTAAGGCGGATTTGACTATATTTAAAGACATGGTTTACCGATTGCGATGGGGTTCATTCCTCTTTAATTTCAATCAAAATTGACTGAACCTCCCAGCGATTATAATCTACCGACAGATAAAACTTACTTTTCCATGACACCTAAAACCACCTCTTTTAATTGAGATTCGTTTAATCCTGCATTTTCATACTTTCTATTTGTCTCTTCGATCGATGTATCTTTCATTTTTTTTTCAATTTTAAACATATTCTTTAAATGAAATTGCTTAAAAAGAACCTCCTTTTCGAGTCCGCGTCAATACTACAGATTCACAAACCCTCAGTAGTTCACACAATTAGTCGTCGTTTACTTTTATATTCAACAAATATTTTGAAATATATGACTCTAAACGACATGTTTTCATTTTATTTGCAAAACTAAAAAACTAACTTTATCAGCAGATCACATAAACAAACATTTTAGCAGAATTTTTAGAGTTGCGTTCCTTTTGTCGTGAAAATATATGACGTGTTTTTGTGTTTATGTCCTTGATAAGTGCGCGATAGCGCCGTTATGCACGTCTTAGTTCAATAGGTCTAATTTACGTTGGTTGAGTAGTAAAAAAAACATTGATCTAATTTGTGATTTTTACTCTTATGCTAAGAATGACAATTTGTCAACACAATTCATATTTACATCGGAGTTCTGTTTCCGTGAACTAACCGCTAAAGCTAAGTTGTAAAAGGTACGTTGTTCAATCTACGATCTGTGACTGTACAGAAAATATTTATGTATAAAGTATTGCATCAGAACGGAGAAAGTCCAATTCATTTGAGGGTTTGATTACATAAATATGTACTTGAACGGTCTACTATTTTCGTACTGTACAACAATATAGCAATTGTTATAAGTTCCATTTCGTACTTTCAGGACGTTGATGGAAAAGTATCCTACATTGCTTGCCAAGGTTTGTAGCTTTATTTTTAATTTTTTAACTACATATAAGGATTTTCATCGATTACTGACATAATCTCTTCATATGAATTGCTATGAAATTCATTTAACATTTAAATAAAAAACCAAACAACTTCGTCACGATAAAGACCCCTTCATTGTTCCATGACCAAAAGTACCAAATAAAGGCAACTCTTTGGAGCCTTTCGCAGGCATCTGAAGGTATTTCGTTTAGAATAAAAAGAGATAATGAAAATAAACCATGTGCCGCTGTGCCTGTTGATCGTTCACATAGCTTTTGCGTATTCATATTAAATTATGTTTTGAAATTTGCTTTCATATGTTTTAAATTTTACAGTGAACATAAAAAGCAATACATTTGCTATGCTTTAAGAAAACCAAGTAGGTTTCAAATTATGAATATCACTATCACATCTACTCGACCAATAACCATCACGAAACTGGGGACTCTACCTATACCTACGCCAATACATACTATTGACTTTATGACACCATGTGTCGGGACGTTATTGATTGTCCAATATTAAAGAAGACATTTTACATAGTACTTATTTCCTCTTTGTCATAATTTATTGACATAAGATATTCGTTAAGCGTGTAGCACTTTTTATTCGGTACTTTCATTTTATTCTTAGGTCCTAAGCAAACTACATTACGAGAACATTGGCGGATGATATGGCAAGAGGAGATCGACACCATAGTTATGTTAACCAATCTGAAGGAGGGAAAAAAGGTAAACGGTCAACGGAAGACAGTTTAAAGAAAAATAATGGATCTGAGGTCTTATTAAAAATTCACTCATTTCCTGTTATTGCATATCATTCATGATTTCATAGGAATCGATATACCTGTAAGATTACTTGCTTTTGTCAACCCTACTTACCTTTCCAGTTAATATCACTGGTCTATTACATCTAGTCACCGCGAGTTCATACTTCGCTTAAAACAATGTTTACTCTACAAGTAAAATTACCACTTTACTTCCAGAAAGCTGACGGTCTCTCATAGGTACAATTTATCCCTGAAAAGGTACCGAGATCAAAACAAACATACACAAAAACTTACTACTACTACTGAAACCACAAAAATTTCTTTCCCTTTGCCATATCATTCATTGCTAATGCAATAGTTATTTAAAGAGCTACTGCAGTGGTGATACAAGTTTCTCTTAATACAAAGATACTGTGACCAATAACAAAATGTCGAAAATCCGTTGTCCTGCAGTGCACTAATAACCATGATAGGGGTCTTAAAGTATCGTAAATTGCACCTGCGACTTTTGCCGGTTCGCACTGCGATCCACGTCTGATCCAGATCCGAGATATGCCACCTGACATCACGTGGGTTAGGCTCACAAGCAATGAAAAAGATGTATACACTATGTGACTTTACTCGTCCAAATACGAATGAAAACGGACAGTACATTGAATTTGAACGACTGTGGGGAGGTTTTATGCCGAGATTTGATATTTTGATATGTTTGCTCCCTTGAAAAGTGCCTTGAGACAGTTAGGTTGTAGGTCTTAATCGATTCTATAACTGCAATATTTGTAACGGTTGTTTGCGTAATACTATGTCCCATAAAATGTTTGATTCTAATGGTGTATGTTTTTCAATATGCATGTACCAAATAATGGGTAGTCTAGAATTTTTGTATCATCTCAACCAAGTAACAAGAGTCATCTCCTTCGGGAATCCAACCTATGACCATTTTAAACAAACCCATTATGACAAAGCACCGACGATTCATTCATTTGCATGTAGTAAACCTCATAGATTGCCATCGAAAATGAAAACGAAACTTTGTAAATTCAATCATGTTTTCAAAATTTCGCATTTTGTTTCAGATAAAGAGCCACCAGTACTGGCTGGACACGCGGCTCCCTCTGACAACAGGGCACTTAACTGTAACAAACACGGGGGGGAGAAACTACCCATTCTACATCGTCAGAGATTTATCAGTCTATAACAAAAAGGTTTGTAAATGCCATCCACCCTTATATTTTATGAAGGTCTTCCTGCATCAGTAAAAGTATTAATCATGAACTTCTAGAATAATAGTGCACCTCTACTTTTTACAACAAAAATGCATTTCTGAAAGGCTCAAGATGTATCTTTATTTTCTTTCTAACCTCTTTTCATTGTTGGAACACCTTAACTTACTCCCGATTTTTTGTTGATTTTTTGTAACTGTTTTTCGTTTAATTTTTTGTTGTGCTTATGAATATTCATGGTGTTGTCTCCTATTGTGTAGGTTAAGGTGTTGTCTGTCTTTAATTTGAATTTGAATATTGATTTCTTCAACTTATATTTTAGACATCAGAAACGAGACTGATACAACAGTTCCATTTCACCGAGTGGCTGGACCATAGCACACCTGATCCTCTGGAACTAATGGCTTTCTACAGACGTGTGGTGTCCTCAAAGAAACAAAATCCTATTCTGGTTCATTGCAGGTAAGAATTACTTATTTCAAATGAAACAAAGAGATATTATAGCACTCATTTGGTATCTGGTTAAAATATGAACATTTAAGTCAAGAATTTTATACGATACACGTGATATTACGTTGTTGTGACTGTGCATAGCCTTAATTGTCGTCTTACTAACCGTTACACTCAATCATACAGTAGTTTATGACATACGCAGGCAAAACATATTAATTCTGATCACCAAATCTCGTTCATTCCGAGATCTTGCATGTCTCATTAATATTCACATCATATAAGTTACATTTTTGATTGCTCTTTGGCAGTGCATAATGAAAAGAACAAAACAGAACGAATATAAAATTCATACTTTAAATTAACAACAATATAAAATTCATATTTCATGTTAGCGCCGGACTGGGAAGAACTGGAGTTTTTATAGCACTGGACGCTCTGATGAAGAACTCCAAGAAGACGGGAACTGTCAACATATTTGTACATGTACAGGAAATGAGAAAGGATAGGAAAAATATGGTTCAAACACTGGTAAGGCAATCTCTGTTTCATTATCATTTTTTAAGTTGGAGGAAAAGTGCAATGAATTTGATCTATTCTTAGCAAGTTTGGCAATTGAGAACTGATAGTTTTAAATCGTGCAGACAACTTCTGTGACATTGGTCCTCTTTTTTACTGTCTTATCTGAAGATAAGGGAAAGCCGTACGCTGAATGGCTCGAATAAGAACCAACAACCTAACGGCTAGAAGATGAACTCGTTTGACTCTAAACCAAGACTGCTTTTTCCACTAATCCCAGTTTTATGAAGACATCATAGCATCCTGATGCAGGCTTACAATTTTTACTAATAATCGGTTTTACTTTCTTTCTTCACTGAAAGGCACTATCTACTGTGATTTTAACCCTCATTTTAAAAGGCCACATTGTGACCTTTTATAATTTTGCCCGCCGTCCAACTTTAAGAATCATTAATCATGTCGTGCCTAGAGATTACGATGCGATCTTGACGAGGGCCTGAGCGTTCATTGTATCATCCGGTTGCGCCGGCACATATTTTAAAATCAGCTGGTTTAAAAGTATTCTAAGTGTGTAAGATACAATGAATGAACATTGTACAGTGTCGATGCTAGAATTTAACACATAATTTACCATATTTAACGATTCTGTATACCCATTCTGTTACCATATCTTGTCATTTTGTCTTTTTAAAGTTCTAACTATTTCATCAATAACAATATCTTGAGGGATTTTTTGATGACAAACTAAGGTTAAATATTTACCTCATTTATACAGGAAAAATCAAGATACATGTTCACACGTAACTAATAACTCTCAGATATAGTTTCAACGATTTCCATTTCGCCTACGTTTCTTTCAGGACCAGTATATATTTGTACACGAGGCTCTTCAAGAGGGTCTTAATATCAAGGACCACACTATCACCAAATCAGACTTCCCTCTGAGGTACAAAGAATACATTAAATCTAGAAGACTTATGTCTGAGTTTCAGGTAAGCAATTGTAATCACTTCAATCCCCCCCATAGTTAACGAAATGTGCTTGAGGTTTTCCTCAGTATATATGATTCTAACTAATAACAAATAAGATAAAATCATACAACGTTTATTTATGATACATTTATAGTTTTACCTACCATCGAAGCCATCTAAATTAAAGGACTACCAGTCCTATGTGACCTAAATCAATGCTTTCTAAAGTGATATTTTCATATTTGTATCACCTAAAAAGAGGATTACCAGTCATATATGACCATGACTTAATCTCCCTTTTGGGCGGTTTCTTCAAACAAATTAGAATGTATATTGCAAGGACAATTGACTTTATAGGTTTTCAAAATAAGTTTATCGTCGATCTTTCTTTGAATACTCATTTCATTTGTTTCATTTGTATTTTATAGGAACTACTTACACAGTCACGTGATTATAAGGATAGTGATTACGTTGCCGGAAAGAAAGCTGAAAATGAAGAAAAGAATTACACACAGGATGTTCTACCAAGTATTTAATAATTTTTTTAATACATTTATCATGGAAGATACAAAATCAAAGCTGAATTAAGATCATGTCGTATTTCGTAGCGCACTTACAGTAACTCAAGCTTAAAAAATCCAAGTGATCAATTTAAATTTCAATAATTCATCAGTTCTATTTCCATCATACTCTTCTCCATCTTGTGACAACCATTTTTCATTTGCTGTATTTTTACCAAACACTGAATTTCAAATATTTATTGGTACTTCTGACCTTTCATATATTACTTTTTGTAGAGGACGCATTCTCTGTGAAATTATTACCAACGACAACAAAAACAACAAACTATATCAATGCAGTTTTTGTACCTGTAAGTCTATATTTGTTACATTGATCAAAAAATTGGCAATTTAATATATGACAAAAGAATGCCTTGTTCTATTGATTTTACTCTAGAGTATTCTTTTCTCAAAAATAAAAAAAAAATCGCCACCTCATTGCTATATAGAAAAGAGAATTTTTAGTATTCAGCTTTGATCAGTTGATTATCTGAGTCAAATCAACCAATCAATTAATTGTTCTTAGATATCTAACTTTTCGTGTGCATCTATTTAAAGAAAAGAACATGAAGATCAGGAAACTTACCATTAATACTAATCGTTTTTGTAGATTTATTACGAGACTTTTCTAAAGGAGATAAAAAGGTACAGGAATGCATTTGATACTTCCCGATTCTTCTGGCGTTTGATAACTTAGTATCTGTAATTTTCATACTTTTACAATTATGTTTCAGTCCTATATGAATAAGAAGGAGTTTATAGTGACGCAGTTTCCGCTAACTAACACAAGTGAAGACTTCTGGCGGATGATATCCGAGCAGGAGTCATCTGCCCTTATCATTCTAGAAGGACATAGTACGGTAAATATGTCAACCGTGATATGTACATTTCCAAACTGTATTGAAGTGATACATATCGTACCTAATAGTTATAAGCATGATTGCAATGCGACATACCAGTCCTTTGCGTGATGCTTTTAAAAAAGAAGTGATGTATTTCTTAGCGTTACATGAACAATAACATTGTATTACAAACCGTCAAGACGTGAAAAAGTGTGTTGAAGTAGGACGAATTGTTGATATTTGTAAGTTGTTTTTAAGCGCCTCTCTTTGGAGATAATGAAACTCAAAGATTGTACAGCACAGTACCACATTAAAAAACTAAAAAAATGATTTAAATAATGTTTTCAAAGTGTCAGTACTCTTAAACATAAAATGAAAACTGGTCACCAAACATGAAACAGTATTTATATTTTCTTTGTACTGGAACTCATGACTTCCGCCTCTGATTTGTTTTAGACTGACGCATGGTTACCTGGACCAAACACAGAGCTGACCATAGGACAATTCTGTATGGTGGCTGATACGGAGACGATAGATGATAAAGAATGTTCACAGTACAAAATCAGTCTGAAGAATAAACAGGTAATAAGATATTTAAAGTACTTAATATGCGACTTTAATGCTCATCTTTATTTATTTTACTATAAAAATATCATCATCTGGAGTAAATTTTAAGATTTTATTTCGGACCCGCGGTGATCATCTGACTACTCAATTAGACCATCAGTGGTCATTGTTTGTCTAATATTGTCCAAATAGGAATATTGTTTTTGAACTCTCAACTGATTTTATGATAATAAGACACATTTCTCATAAACCATTATGAAAACTTTCTTCCGTTTAAATGCTAAAATATCTGCTAACGGTCGAACATTTGAGTGATCAATCCTGTTGTATGACTCAATATCTCCTCAATTTTGAGGACTTTGTTGTATTGACGTCATATGAGGAATGTATAGTAATGGAAGATGTTAAAAAATGCCATGTTATTTCTTGCTTTAGAGAACAACGGATAGCAGTCTTGTGGTAAGGGTTTTCAAAGCTAATTTGAACAAAAAAAACAAGAGCTCAAAAGATCCAGCTGTACTGCTGTCCCTGCTAAAATATGTATTTGCGTGGAGAAGACAGAGTCGATTTGGTCCGCTAACGGTCCTAAGCAGGTATGGTATTGTATTAACCTTTATTTACCTCACAATCCATACATATTTCATTTATATGGAGACGTCACAATGTGCCGGAGAAGGTCAACACATTTTGCCTATGCTCAGTACTTACAACCATAGAGCTGTGAGGATTCTTTAACTTGCCGACACTTACTTTGACTCGGTACCTCAGGTTTTATCATCTCTTCGGAAAGACATGGGCAGCCGTGACACAGATTCGAACTCCGGTCCTCACGGTCAGAAGACATTGATTTTAATTTGATATCACAAATTTGTAATAATGTACAAATCAGAAAACCAATATCGGTGGAGGTTTGTCATGTTTACGTATTTTTATGAAACAAAATTCAATGTATTAATCACTAGGTTAAGTTCAGAAAATTTTTCAAATCGAGTTTTGGAAATTCTAAACAGAAAAAAATGATTTGTCTTTGGAATCTTAGTTTATGGTTTGTCATGATGCAATAAAGATTCTTCTCCTAATATATTGAAGCTATTGAAAATGTTCACGGCATTACTTTATTCCGCCACAAATGACAGCTATGATACCAAAATGTTATAATCACACGACACAGAGCTAAATAGATACATTTAAATTGAATCATTTTCTAGTGATGGTGCCGTCGGCTGCGGTTTGTTCTGTGCATTATATGCGATAATAGAACAACTACAGCACGAGGAAGAAGTGGATATATTTACCATCGTCCGACAATTGAAGAAGAGACGCCCACAGCTTTGTTCATTACAGGTAGGGAATATCTATAACATGAGTAATATATCCTTGGTCTCTTAGGTACAATATCACACAAATATACTTTCTTGTATCTTTCCTTGCTGTGGGAGGAAACCGCAGTAACCGGAGAAAATCCAAGTATATGGTTGGTCGCCAGCTCGGACAGGTGGGTTTTCTCCGGGTACTCCGGTTTCCTCTCACAGCAAGGACCCCATCACGCCGACATCAGAGCCAACGAGAGACATTAATATAAGTTATTTGAATTTTTTTTGTATCTTCCTTAATGTATTAATGTATTAAAACCTTTTCTTCTTAAATATGCAAGACGATCACATTTGAAGATGAAGACTTCGTTGTTAGCGCGTGTGCCGTCTGGTCATGAGGTCATGGACTCGCTATGGACGCAGCTCGGACAAGACGAGATAGGTCATCTGTCATATAGTCCGGTTGCCAAACCCCCAAAATTTGGATATGCGTGCAATA
>JACSZP010008493.1:4155-16346 GCA_016161895.1 Pinna nobilis | reverse complement strand
CCCTCGGCTCGAAGTCGAACACGCTAACCACCTATATAGGGCTGATGAAACATGACTGAATTGAAAGAACTAATCTTCAGAGCCATATAGTTTTGTCATTGCATTCTTTTTCTTTCATCTTTTACAAAAGTCTAACTCTTCGTCAGATGTAGTAGTGTACAAGTAAATGTTAAATACTTTAATGCACAAACGTTAAACTATGAAAGAGATATCAAATGAAAATCTCAAAGACCTTGCTTTCTGATCATCAAGGTACGAGGGGGCCTACATATTCTGTGTAACATATGAAGAATTACAAATGATATGCCATGACACCTCTGTTACAAGGACTCTCCTTGTCTTGTACATGTAAAGAATATACAAGGAGTCAGAATCACGATCAACAATAGAGGAAAGACAGTCAAATATACAAGGTAAGATTTGTAGCAAATATACACTGCTAAAAACATCTACTCTATATTTAGAAAATGAAGGGGGAAAAAATCATGTACATAAAATGCATTTGTACAAGTATAAAATTTGAAAATGATGTGATAATTTGTCACAAATGTGTGTGAAAATAAAGATTTAATGACGACATTTGTAAGTTATAATGGTATTAAGAAGACTTGGCCATCAGTGTGTACATACAGGGACACACACTGATGATAAAGATAATGGCTAATGCTGCAGGTCTGCACTTTTGTAGATGTAATATATGTACCTTTGTAAAATGAAAAGTCTTGAGTTCACAAGGAAAAATGATGGATGCCATACTACACAGATAAATATGGACCTAGTATTGAAATGTATGCCCAAGTCGATCATTGACTGGGCACTATACGTATCCATACTATATACTAAGTACATAGGCCTGTCTGGGTGTAGATTATAAAGAAATGCATCTAAAAACTTGTGACATTTATGTCAAACATACATACACATCATTAAAAACAACTACTAATGCACACATACAGTGGTACTAAATGATCCCGGGTGTGTTTATCAGTATGCTACAGCTGTGTTAACCTGCACACGACCGCACTTTATAAACAGAGCGAGCTCATCATCTATGTAACATAGCCTCTGTCCAACAAGTAAACATTTACCTATGTAAGAAATAGGAGAAATAAAGTACAAAAATGTATCAAAAAGTAAAATGGCTTGTGTAAATCCTAAGAAAATTAATGGCGAGGACACAACCATACCAGTAAGTCAGAATTCATAGCCGTAGTTCATCCTCCCTCTATTTACTGTAACCCTCCTCAGAGTACAGACGCTAGGTAAGTACTTATCACAAATGTAACAACAACATCACCTGGAACATTCTTCCTTTGTTCAAAATTAACATCTAAGCACTTGAATATGTCTTACTCTACCTTGTGACGTAGATAAAACAAAATAAAATATCTACCACAACTGACTCTCCTAAGTTGACACATTTTTTTTTAAATCAGCGAAAGGTAAATAAAGTTTACTGCAATACCCTTTTGTCATATCATACCTGGTGCAATAATTTGGACCTTAACGAGTTCATGTTATAGTACCTTAAAACTAACCAAGAACAGTACTTCTAAATTTATCCAGCATTCTCTCTACAGTAGACTGCATTGTTTACTAATGTATCTTAAAGCGATCATGTTCTCAATGCAGTCGCCTACCCTTCCAACCCCAAGTATCAAAATAGTATGCTCTTTTCTGTTATCTTAGACCAGTCCATTATGGCCTGTGGTGAAGAAAGGGCTAAATTTATGGAGTTATCTTTATGCAGTACCCCAAAGTTTGCTAAGCGTTGTTTGTACAGTACCTTGGAGCTCACCAGGTATTTTCAACATAAAAACTGAATGTTCTCAATACAATAACCTAAAGTCACAATACCCTAGATTCACCGAGCGTTCTTTGCACACTACACCTTAAGTTAACCATTGATCTTGCTATAACATCCTGAGTTAACTGAGCATTTTTGTTTCAATGTCCTAGAGATGACTGAAGTCTTGTTGTTTTAAGAAAAAAAGAACAGGGTGAAAATTACCCTTTATACATTAGTTCATACTTCCACTCGGTACTATAGCTGTTCTTATTTCTCTGTGTTGACTCTTTGATGAGTGTAGATGAATATTCTAATTTTGATTTCAAAGTTAAACACTTTTGTTTTTAGAAAAAAAAAATACTGAAATTTCTACAACACCATCAAAATGTTGAAAGCATATGATTTGTGCAGCTTTGAACAACTATAAATTGTAGAATGTACTAACCTTTACTTAAAAAAAAAAAGATCCTCTAAAGTATGCTTTTCTTTTTTCTGATAAAATACGAAATTATATAGGAAAAACGTTTAAATATTACAGTAAACAGTAAAGCTGATTCATTTGAAAAATCTTGATGGACTGAAATCAAGATTTTTCAAATGATATCCAAGACTTTCATCTAGCCAATTTAAATACTCATATTTGTGTATCTGAGAGCTGCATATTTGATGCTAAAACTTGTTAAAAGGTGAAAGTTAGATCCACCATGGCTACCCCCTCTATTATCAATCTGGTCAGCTTCAGATGGAGAGCCACAAGCTCCACCTCAATAAGCATCATAACTCCTTTTTACTTGTACAGAAAATATAATGGATCTGATACAGTATATAAATATAACTCTGAAAAGGATCTTGTAGAAAAATAATATCACAGGAGAGGTACATAGATGTACGAGTTAGTATGACAGCACAAATGGAGACCAAGCACAGGGAGGGGAAGGCTGGGGCTATATCATCTGTGTATGAAGCACAGGGAGGGTATGGCTGGGGCTATATCATCTGTGTGTACAGCACAAGGAGGGGAAGGCTGGAGCAATATCATCTCTGTGTACAGCACAGGGAGGGAAGAATGGGGCTATACCATCTCTGTGTACAGCACAGGGAGGGGAAGGCTGGGGCTGTATCAGGAGGGGAAGGCTGGGGCTATATCATCTCTCTTTACAGCACAGGGAGGGAACCTCTGTATAAAGCATAGGGAAGGGGCTATCATCTCTGTATAAAAGAGAAATCCCATAAACCTCTACAGTGGAACCTTGTCTAAAGACCACCTCATTTAGAAGACCGCCTCACAAGACATCAAAGTTCAGTCTGTTAATCACTATTTTAGGCTATTTTGACCTCACTTAAGAGGCCATCCCACTAATCAAACAAATCTTAGCTAGTCACCTGGGTGGTCTTTATAGTGAGGTTCCACCTTGTGTCCTATTTACATGTGAATTGTCTTGTTCACCAGATGAGCTTGACCATTAGTATTTCTTCTATTCATGAGTCACATCAAAGAACAAAGTACCACTCAGGTAACTTGTCCATAATCACTCTAAGTAATGAACACTTTTCATCTCAACTCATAAACCTGTATCTAGGTATGTTGCCACATTTGGTTTAAAAAAAAAAAATCATTAAATCTTTAAATGGCAGATTGAAAAAAAAAGAGATCAAGAAGGTGAATAGGAAAATCTTCATTCAAAGATTAAAGAACAAAGAAAAAAAGAAACAAGTAGACAATCTAGTTTGAAGAAGACGGAGGGAAAGTATCAACATTAAAACTACAACTTAAGTCACATTTTGCATTGTTTGAAATGTAAAGAACTTACAATGTCAGAAAAATGCAACAGAATGGTAGTTATCCAAAACTTCAACAACAACAACAAATTTTTTGAACAAGACCAATTGATCTATCAATTGATCTATATTTGTAGCAGCTTTAATTAGTTTTGAAAGTTTAAATGGGGACATAATGAAAATAAGAGACAACAGGTACAACACAATTCATCATCAGAATTAAAGCAAATCAGAGAGAAACATAAAAGGGTATTTGGTGTGCAGAGAACAAAAAATGAAAATAATGTTTTGTCCAGAGGATGAAACTTAAATTGAGAAAAACTTGTGTAAATGAAACATGATACACCCATTTGTTAAACATGAAGGAGATATGCCTTTGTATGTTCATATAAATATTTCAATTCTTACAAGTAAGTGAGCATAAAATCTTTGAATTTTTCTGCTCATAACAAGTGTATTTAACATGTGTTTCGTTATAACACTACTTTGGCAAATGCACCAAGATTCTGAGACATGCCTACGCGTTATGCTTAAAAATTAAATCATAAAAACTAAATAAGACGTGTAAAATATGTAATTGTCATTTGGTAATACAATAAAAATACCGAGAAAAGGGTGCAACAAGCATGCCCTAAAATTATAATAACATTAACATAAAAACAAGATAATTCGCTGCATGTTTGTCTCTAAGTTTACCTCAGTTTGTTCACGACATATGTACAAAAATATCTATGGTCCAGGCATATTGGACATCATGCCCATATACTGCCCCCCTGGGCCTGCACCAGGTCCCCCCATCACACCGTCCATGGGTGACATTTGTCTGGCTCTTCCCTGTGAATATAACTGTTGCTGAAATTGCTGATATTGAGCACTGTACCCTTGATTACCTGGCCCACCCATCGCGTTAGAGGACATATTACCCATATTTGGATTGCCAGGACCTGGCATTCTCATATTTGGCATACCTCCACGTGATGGTCCATAATTACCCATGGGAGAAAATCTAGAACCCGGGCCTCCTGGCATCATCTCTGACATGGGATTGATACCAGGGCCATGTCCCCGAGATGACATTGGTCCTCCTTGCATCATCCCCCCGGCCATAATCTGGTCTGGACCAATGTTATACGGAGGAGAACTTGGGTGGTTAGGATGAGGCATACCCCCCATTCTACCATTTGGAGGCATGCCCTCTAATCCTGTCATGCCCGGACTCATCCTCACGTTTCCTTGCATCATGGGATCATGTGGGCCAGGCATCATTCCTGGAGGCATATTATTCATGGAGGATGAAATACTATTTGGCATGTGACCACCCATAGGATCTTGATTTCCAATCATTTCACTCAAACCACTTAATGGTCCACCAGGACCTTGAGCAGGGCCCATTCCTGATGGGAAATCTGGTCCATTTGTGCCACCTCTTTGCATCATAGCTTGTGGCGGCATCCCTCCCGGTCCGATAGAGCCAGAAGGCTGATTAGAATATGGGGACATCCTACCCCTCATGTTTTGTTCAAGTGGATTTGGAAAGTATTGCATTTTTGATGTAGGAGCTTTAGCTTCCATATTGTTCATTGGCGCAGCAAACCTCTGCATAAATTCTAAATCTGGACGTTTTGAAGAAATACTAGTTTGATTTGCTGGGGGATGTGCCGGAAGATACTGAATTGTATTTGGTGCCTTGGCCTGGATTTGAACATTAGCATTTCCCATAGAACTGGGCACATTGAAGCTAGGTGATCCCATCCTCCCCGGTTGTTGCTGTTGATGTTGTTGCTGAGAAATCATTATATTGTTTCCTAAGTGAGCTGTCTGTTGCTGATGCTGTGAAAATGATGGGTTCTTCCCCATATTAGGGTGACCCATATTTTGATTTGGTGGGCCACTACTCATCCCTCCTTGTGTTTGTGTCATACTTGCCCCTGATGAAACAACCCCAGGAGGCAGATTTGCATGCCCACCATTTTGGGGCCCGGGCATGGGCATCTGTTGTTGCTGAGCTCCATTAGGGGCCCCTGATATACCCATCTGCTGTTGCTCTGTGTTCATTTGTTGTACCTGCATGGCAGCATTATAGTTCCCACCTCCTCCCGGGTGGGCATTCACACTATGGATATTTAATTGTTTTATTGACATTGTAGCATTGACAAAAGTGTTATTGACACTGGGAGTTGTTTGTGTTTGAGATGAAATTTCAGCCATGCTAGTCACTGCACCCTGGCTGTTTGATTGTGACACATTTGCACTACATGGTCCAGACGTCTGTTGTCCTTGCATTTGAATACTGTGAAATGGGCCACCCTGCATCATATTCTGTTGCATTTGATTGGACAAATGTTCTACACCTTTGGCTAAATCAGCTAATGTTGATGAAGTGATATTAGACATAGATGATTTACTGGTGGGCGTGGCAGGCGCACTAGACGACACACTCGTATTGTTCATGTTACTTGCCACTGTGTTGGTTGTGAATGATGGGGGATCATAATGTGATAATCGCATATTGGCACCAGAGAGGGGACTTGGTCCTGGCACAGACATGGGCCCGGGACTTGATAAAGGTCCCCCACTTGACGTTTGGCTGGAATTTGACATGGGTCCTTTATTTGATGCTGGTCCATGCATGGGTGAATGGGGCACCTGATTTGGTGTAAACTGATTTGAATGGGACTGGTTATCACTTGGGGCATTTGGTTCACGATATGCTGCATTTAATTGTCTTGTAATTGTCAGTTCTTGTCCTTCAAACTGATTGAGGTAATTAATTTGTTGTGGGGAGGGGGTTGGCTGTAAATTTTTAAACAAATCCTCTTCAATTTCTGAACGTTTTCGTTTCTGAGATTGTGCATAGCTGGGAGGAGGTTTGCTCACACTAGTGCCAGACCCAGGTTGACTTGACACAATTTCTGGAATAAACGGTTCCGGATTCCCTACTCTTTGTAGTTGTGCCTGAGAATTTTTTCGTCCCCTGATAGGGCTTCCAGTCCCCATCATCATAGCTGAGCCTGGCGGTGTATTTTGCATCAAATTAGGTTCAAAATTTGCACCACCAGGTGGCATCCCTGGCGTCATGGGACCCATTCCGACCTGCTCAACAGATCCAAAAGAGGATCTGCGTTGTCTCTGTGGAAACATTCCTAATTCATGAGGATCATAACCCTGTGACACCATTGGTGGTGAGCCAAGAGGTCCATTGGATATTGAATTTGGCGAGGTAGAAGAATTGATACCTACTGATCCACGTTTTTGAGCAATTGAACTAAAGTATGACGGAGGAGGCCCATGAGCACCTCCTGGCATTTCCATGTTAGGCTGACCCATTCGTTGAGCAATTTGTTGCTGTTGGTGTCTCCGTTTCTCCATATAGAATTCTTGCTGCAGCCTAAACCAATCCCGTTGAGCAGGACTCATATTTTGCACATTAAATGGTCCGGGACCTCGGGGACTATGTGGTCCCATACCCATTCCAGGAGGTCCCTGTCCAAACTGTGGCATACCCATCATGCTGTTTGGTGATCCCATCATTCCCTCAGAATTCATCATGCCTTGTGAGGTCATAATATCATGTGGTGATGTCATCATATTCTGTTGTGATGACATCATATTGTGAGGCGGTGACATCATATTCTGTTGCATCATTTGACCTGGCATCCCCTCCTGCATAACACCACCAGGACCGGGGCAAGGGCCATATTGTTGTCTTTGTTCAGGGAACAACATTTGCTGAATTTTACGTAAATTTGTCAATGATTCTTCACGCTTTTTCAATTGTTCCGGAGTCAAATTCTCATTCGGCACTTTCTGATGAAGTAAATTAGGATTATGAGGATTCAATCTTTCCATCATTCCCATCATATCTGGATCAAATCCATCTGGTATCATATAATTTTGTAGTGAGTTAGAGGGCCCTCCCTGTAACCAGGGATTGTTTCCATTTCTAGGATTAACACCTTGTGGGAAGTTATAGCCTTGCTCCTGCAGCTGAGCATTTTGCTGCTGTACCCACTGTGCCACACTAGATGTAGGTGGATATGGACCTCCTTGCATCTTCATCATCATACCAGGTCGTATATTTCGTTGCGGAGGGCCACCAGGTTGTCCACTGAAAGGTGTGATCTTTATGGGATGCTTCTGAAATTACAAAAGAGAAAGAATGCTAATAGAGTACAGTCAAACCTGTTTTTAGAGACTGTTCAAGGGAAGAGGCAAAAAGGGTCTCATATGGCAGGTGGTCTCTTAATTTAGGTGATTTATATAGGAAAAAGTCATTTTTGGAACCTTACATTTAGGTCACATAATACAGGATTCCTTTAATTCAGTGGGTCGCTAAGGCAGGTTAGACTGTATCATCTCTCCAAACATTGTTTATAGTTGAATTTTGATAATAAGGGATATGACAGGATTATTGTTTCAGAAATAATATCTGTATCCAATGGGAAATAATGCGTGTTAGGGGGAACCAGACACTTGCGTCTTCCTTTTCACCATAATTTTGATTTTTTATAATACTGATATAAGCCTCGGGTCATTGAATTTGCTGTCCATGTCAATGATCTGTGGTTGTCTTATTCTTGATACCTAAATGTACTACAGCAGTCCTGACAGAATGCAAGCCCCAGGAATTTTTTCTCAACAGATTCTACTTTCTGAACTACTGAACCAAGCAACTATCGCAATGGCAAAGTTCAAGGTCAGGGTCACTGGGCTAAAGGTCTTAGCATCAAAATGTAGTACTTGATGTTGTCAAGCTGTGTGTGAAATATTGAAGCACTATCCTATATACTAAAAGAGAAATCTGCTTTCTGATATTTCTAACTAGATGAACTGAAAGGGGTGGGGGGGGGTTGGTTGTGAGAAAGAAATGTATGAACTCCGACATCCATAGGATATGTGTTGTCAGAAATGATAGTGACTATGTGGTTGCCAAAGTTACGGCCAATAATAAATTCTAGGTCAACCATCTAGATCTAAGTTGCGAGGTTAAAATAGATGGTATGGAAAGCAAGGTCTTGTCACGGAGACTACATATGTGAATTATGAGCACCATATCCCTAACCAAGCGAAAGGCTATGCCATTGTAAAAGTATTTTGCTACTGGCAGGGTCTCTGATCTTTGATTTGGGGGAGGGGGCATTAAAAGCCTTAAATGAGTAATATTTCCAGTAAAGTTACCTGGAGAAATTTCTTTGTAACTGGTTGATCCATGTGATAAGACAATATGTTCTTGTACTGTCCAGTCATCACAGTCTCTGCAGCTTCATTGGCCATCTGTGTAGAAAATACAAAAATCTGACTCTGTTGCTGCATAAATTGAGCATCTGCTGAATTTGGTGGATGGGAGTGAGTCCCTCCTTGACTGTTGGTGGGAGCTGACTGTGTAGTGGTGACAGGGGTACCACATTTTGGGGACTGTGTAGTTTTTGCTGATGAAGCCTGGGGTGTCTGTGATCTGCTTTGCTTTGTACTTTTGTTTGATGCAGGCCGCACGGGTGTCTCTTCACTGAGTACTTCAGCCAAAGTTTGTGCTACAAATTAGAACAGAAAAAATATTAAGATTATGAATATAAGTATATCTTAAAGGATTTGTAGCTCTACTGGTAAACATACAGATAAATGAAAAGCAAGATTTATAAGGGCACAGATAAGTTTTTGAATTAATCCCTAAAATGACCCTCAGAATCCAAGCAGACTGAATTTCATTTTGTACCAATTAAACATTAATCTTATTACTGAAGTGTCATGTCATTTGATGAGATGACATGCCGTTTAAATTCAATATCTTATTATCTTCTTCTGTAACATTCATGAATCAAAATTCCCGTAATATTATACCGTCAAGAGCAAAACGATGAGGTCAATTCAAGGTGAGAATTTAAAATCTGTGAGGGTGTCCACTTATGAAATTATATCACTATTAAGTCCTCGCTTTGTTTAGGAATCTTCAGTAGTTTGATAGAAAAAAAGAGGCAAATACACAGGTTCACCTGGTCTGAACTAGTTGAATGTATTGTTGCTTAATATTCCACTTAAGAATTTTTCACTTATATGGAGACATCACTATGTGCCGGTGAAAGGCATAAAAATTTTGCCTATGCTCGGCACTTATGGCTGTAAACATGGAGGATTCATTAACACATACTGTGACACGGGACCTCGGTTTTTACTGTCTCATCAAAAAAGACAGGGATGGCCGACCCCAACACGGCTTGGGCTTGAAACCTGGACTTTTAAATTTGAAGTCAAACAGGCTAACCACTAGGATTAAGTAAGATCACTCATAGATTATTCAGGCAGGGAACCCTACAATACTCAGCAAACTATAGTTACTCTAGATAAATGCTTTTCTGATTTGAACATCAGAAATAAGTGATGTACCTGGCTGGTGTTCCTGTTTGACGGCCGGTGATGACTTCTCTGTAGTCTGGTTATTGTTTTCTGTAAACAGAAATACACAAATACAGTGAAACACGTCTGGACTCTGGAGAGACCAATTATGAGAAAAAAAAATTTTTAACCACTTCAGTGCGTATTATGACGTAATGTTATAATTATGACATTGCGTAATTAATGTTGCAAAATATACATTTTAATGACGAATATACTCGTCATACGCATTCAGGAAAAGTTAATGTTATAATGGATACAATGTATATCCGTCATACGCACTGAAGTGGTTAAATAACCATATGAATAAAACCTGTCATGAGAGACCACCTGTCTTAAAGGACTACATTTCCATGGTAGAAGGGGTGGTCTCATAAGACAGATAGTCAAATTGATAAGGCCTAGCAAAGTAAAAAAAAATAGTCATCTGCTACTCTTGCGACATCACAGATTGCCAATAAAGAACTTCAAATTTGGACAATGTCCAGTAAGGGATTTTTCCTTTGCTTAACACCACACTGAACAATATTTACATCATATAATATGGCTGCAGCCAGTTTCCATTGGAGGAGGACAGATCTGGGTTACAAACGCACCCTGGAAGAGACCAAAAGTCCTCCGCAAGTAAACTGGCAAACTTTGTCATATAATCAATTATGGTTCCAGGAAGGTTCCAAAACGCTGACTAGACGTGAAAGACTAAGTGCAATGCTCAAACCATCTAGCTACAGATCTTGAACATGTGGACACAGAGCCTCAGACTTTACTGTCACATGCTAAAAGCAAAAGAGCATATGTATAGGTAGGGAAAGGATGGTGTAGTAATCTATATATGATGAAGTCACGTGTGGGACTACTGTATACAGGGAAATTTTACCCCGGTTTTATTTTCGCTCCTTTTGCCCTCATCATCAGTGGGTGAATTTAAAACTGGGCAAAGTCAAATGATAAATTCATTGAATAGAATAATTGTGAGATTGGGCGAATTTAAAACAGGGCAAAACTGTTTACAAGTGCAATAGGGCAAAATAACACTGGGCAAAAATAACCCTGTATATAGTAACTAAGTATAGGATAACATAGTACAAGGGACTACATATGTACCACAAAATTATCTGAAATGAATAGTCATTTTGACCAAAGTTCAATATCTGAATTCCCCGACCAGAAAACTAATGTATCTATTCTTCTGATTGAGTTTTACAAAACTTCTGTGTTACAAACTACATAGTATGACAATTTACAATATGTATTATTTAATCACCTATGCTACCATACTGTGAAGAATTGTTAACATAAAAGATATACACAAACATAAGCTATATTTTCTCATGAATATGCTTTATTAGTGCTCCTTGTAATCTTTTTCTAATGAATCTAACATACGCAAAAAGGCTACAACACTGGATTAATATCACTTAGGTAAAAATAAGTAAGTGCTAAGGTTTTCTGGGGGAGGGTATTAATGGATGGAATTGCTTCTATAATTTTTTTTTTCTTTTTGCACTTTACTATGAGAACCCTCTCACATACTGCAGTAAATGTAAAATGAGACATGTGTCCTATGCCTTACCACTTTCGCCATTACTTAATTTGTTGCTTGGTGGCCCTGAGCTGCTATTGGAGAAATTTGCCTCTGGATTTTGTTTTTTATTTTCTTCTTTGACTTCCTCTTTTATCTCCACCTTCTCTGTCTTAATTGTGGTGCCGTTAACATCCGAGTTCATTTTTTCAGCTTCAGGTAGCATAGCGCTACTTTATTTGATCTGTTCTCAGCTTCTCATTGATGTCCAAGTGATCATGTATCTAATCTATAATCCTGAAAGTACAAAAGTGAATAACATTTTGTAAGAGTGCTGCCTTTGATCTGAGGGGTCCATGATTAAGTCACAATGGGGGTGAGACTGGTTTCCCCTATCCTACAAAACAAACAAACAAACAAAAAAGACAGTAAAAACCAAGGTATTTTGTCATATTTGGTGTTGGCATATTTAAAACCCTTCACTGCTAAATGGCCCCCAACACAAGGATGAGCCCAAAACTGAAGCCCTGGACCAGTATATGGTGACAACTCCAAAAGAGAAGGATACTCAGGTAGGGCAATAAACAACAATATCATCTCCTGAGGTAAATATATCCATGAAGTCACAACACACCAGTTATCAAGTCTGAAAAGTAAATGCATGTACCAAGTAAGTAAATTTTCTGTAAAACCAACATGTTAAACTGATGC
>JACSZP010008492.1:0-11471 GCA_016161895.1 Pinna nobilis | reverse complement strand
TACTCTTTATTTATCTGAACTCATTCTGTTTTTTTATGCATGAGTTATTTTACCGTAGTTTGTACAATGGTATTGAGAACTTGTGATACCGAATTCTTGAGGTGCAGTACCTCAAATTATTGAAATAACATTTCAAAAGATGTTCTTACTATAACAATTTTAAAATGTCTTTGATATTTTAATTTACAGATCTGTTGAAGAGAACTCGCGATGGAAAGTCTGTTTCTTGGAAACCGAACACGATGTTGAGCAATTTTATAATGACATTGTCACAAACATCAATATTCCTGACAACAGTCTGTCAAAACATTTAAAAGACGGATCGACAATTACATCACCGAGATCAAAGTCTGGTCCACTTAAGATAAAACTACAGAAAGCGAAAACGTTACTGATCAACACATCCAAAAAGCTAAGTGATATTGAAAGGTAAAATGAAGCTTGAATTTACAATGTGCCACTAAATAAAATAATGATTGCTAGTTTGATTTTACGATTTATAGCTCTGATACTTTTCTAAACTTTTGATTTTAAGTATGACTTTCAGTCACCCATCGGTTGCTGACTGTTTCGTTGCAAAACGTCCCACTTTAGAAACTTTCACTAATATGGAGACATCGCCATCGATGGTGAAGTACGACAAATACCGCCCTTGCTTGGCACTTTAAGCTATAGAGTTACTGTTTGAAGGGCAGTGCCTGCCAACCGCAGCCCGATGTGTAGTGGAATCCATGCCCTCATAACAGGGCGAAAACGCTAGCTGCTGAGCCACGACAGCCTCACATTAAATGTATCTTGGCTATAGAGGCACTTGGTACCGCATATGAAATTTTCCGTCAGTTAATAAACATTTATGTAATTTTTTTTACGTTTAGTTATCTGTAGCGTACAGCTCTTATTTTTAGAAGTCCTATTTGGACTCAGACACGGAGTCTTGGAATACATTTATTGTTTTATGTCTTGCAGACAAACCACCTACATACACGTTCTTGAATATTAGTTATTTCTTGTTCATTCATATGCTTGATATTTTACATGTGAGTGATTAAATGATTTTCATAACAATACACTGGCACCTACGAACTTATCGCTGCATCATTAGTTGATCAGTTAAGCATTGTTATTTTTATTCCATAGAAATATGCAAGAAAAAGTAAAGCGAACAGAAAACACCTCAACGGAATTACTAGCAATTACGGAGGAGATCGACAAATGTTTTCATGAACTCGATATCTTGAGTGAAGCTTCCTCTCTGTCCAAAGGCCAAATCCGTGTATTTCCGCATTCCCAATTAACGCCAGTTGAAAAGGTGAAATTAATGCAGCTTAAGGTGCAGGAGGCTAACAGGTAACTTTTGAAGTTAGTTGAAGTACATATTCGGAAGTAATTTAATCTGAATTTGTGAAAGACTTTCTGAGGCTTTTTTTCGTTCAATGAATTTGAATTCCATTTTAGTTCAAGGTTTTTATTCCAGAATTATGAAAATTCTCCCTTGTAATATTTGTATCTAGAAGCATGCAGTATCACGTTATAGGTCCAGTTAAAGGTTCATTCAAGTCTAACATAACGTTATGTGTTATTTGAATTTCCACTTTTAACGTGACTTTCAAAACCCTTTGACTTACGTGGACACTTCACCATATTCCAGCGAAGGGCTATGAACAATGCCTATGCTTGGCATTAATGGATATTGAACATTGAGGAGTCTTTGACGTGCCAGAATGTATTCTTACACGATACCTCGGCCTTCACTACGTTATCCTAAGGACATGGTACACCAACAGACCCTCCTTATGAAGACAGCATGATTTCCACGTGACAATGACTGCTCTCGTTGTCCACCTGTACATCCCGAGAGAAAATTCTATTTATATCTATCCATTTGCTCAACAATAATGATTAACAGCGTCATGCAAAAATCTAGGGACCTGATTTAGACATTTTATCAGGCCCTCTTAGATGCGCATATCTCAATCAACCTGTTTATCTTTATTTGAAAGCTTTCTTACGTATATACAATAGACTATTCATTTCGTGGTTTCTGGTATATTTATTACTTGTAATTATTATTTCCGTGTGATCAGGTTATTCTTTTGATGTGTACATTAGAAGAGAAATCATACTTAATAATTCATTTGTGCAGACTAGATGATGATGACTATGAAACTTTATTTCATTGTTCTTCGCTAATACTTAAAACGCAGAACATGTGCATCTTTACAAATACATGTACATAATTTATCTAAAGTATACCATGAGAACGTGTAATCAGTTAGTCAAAGTGATTCAATATTCTATACAATATACCTTTATTTACGATCCTGGTACTGACATACTGACCAACAATAAGACATTTTCATCAAAAGCATATACAAATACCGGCTATGATATTTGTTCAAGCTTTTTGTCTTTGGCTGATTCACGGCCGTGTACGGCTCGAAATATACCACATTTGCACAACGAATAGTGAGCTTTTGGCTAACTCTATCGTAAGTATTTGATATAAACTTGAGATTAATTCAGCATGCAAATTACTTAATCAGATTTTCCGGTTTTTATTTTTACCATGCAGTTCAGTCTCACAATATATAAACAAGAATGTACAACAGTTAGAGGGTGACTTCGAAGCCCTTCAAAAGCGAGTGCTCAACCTTGACACAGATGTAACTAAAAGCTATACGGATGACAATATCCATGGCGATACACCGACCCCCACTAGGCAGCTGAGCATTGTCAGTGAGGCGCATCATGGTGTATCGGAAACATGTAACGCCCTTCTGAGAAAGCTAGATGTCTTCCAAGTAGGATTCCTTCAGATGCAGTCTCAGAATAAGGAAATGGTAGAGTAAGTACATTTGGAGAGGAAATTGAAACAATATATCCGATAGTAGCAAGCTGCCTGTGCAGTTAAACGTGACTCAGTTAAACGGAACTCAGTAATTTATTTTGAATTCAAGAGCGGATAAGAAAATTACTGTGTTTAAATTATTTTATATATCATACCACAGGATACATACTTCCATCTTGTGCAGTCATTTTAACTCGATAGTAAATTATTTATCCCGTCAGACAAATGTTCACAGGGATATATGTATACTATTTATTATTTGTTACAATTAAAATTGCAATTGTAATTTTATGAATACAGACAAAGGAATTAATTAGCAATATCCATATATGCTCATTAAACAAGTATCATATCTTTTTTTCTCACCAGGGATATTCTTTTTAATTATCTATACTTATTCATATCGATTTTTTTCAGTGAGCTGAATTCTTCAAAAAAGTCGAGTGAAAAAGTAAAGAGGATTCGTGAAGAGGTTGATCAGCTCGGTAAAGTTGTTGGTTTGCATACACGTGGGGAAGATCACGGTCCCTCGAACGACATAGTTACGTTATTGAGGAATTGTAGAGGAACCATAGAAAATAAGTTCAGAAATCTGGACTCCTCAGAAAAGTAAGAAGGACAACATTACTTAACACTACTACAAAAAGTTTCAGATTTAAAAACGGGTGATCAAGAAGCACATATTTTTTTGTCAGCTTCTGTTTGTCTTTTTCACTGTCTTTATGTTATGCAATCCGTCTACCTGTCTGTCTGGCTCCTCTCTGAAATCTTATCTGGGCTATATCTGCATTATGAAACCTGAGTGGACGATATACTTTTATACATTTCTATCAATGACTAACAATTCATATGTGTCCTTAAGCCGATTTTATTCAAAGTTAGGCGAAAAAGAAAAAAACAATATGTACATGCTTATTTTCCACATTTAAACCTCTTTAGGCCTTTTAGTATATACCTATCTTACATTGATGTTGTTCATGCCCAAAGTGTGTGTCTTCGCCATGTAAACAAAAGTTACATACATCTACAATGTATGTGTCAAATCTCAAGTCTGGTTTGAAACACCCTTTTTATCAAGTTTCTTGAATTGAGAAATTAAGAGGTATCAATTTGCTTGATGCAGTATCCAGTTAACTGTACTGTATGACGTTTCAGATATTTGTAATTTGCACTGAAATATTAATGTATGGCGTAAAGAGACTTCCATGAGAAATTAGATTTTCAGCATGTTTTATAGAAGCCGAAACACAATCATGTAAATTCAGAGTGTCAGCTTATGCAACTTAATATGTTAAGGGCAATGATTGTTGAAAAAAATTATGGACAAGAAATGGTCGAATTCTCTGAGAATTGTGATATTGCTGATGAACATAGAAAGATACATGCGTATATATTGTTATACTATTTTCCGAATGACTATCATAAAGTAGAACATCAAGCATTCTATGAAACATTTTGATCTCTTTTGTAGTGCTGCGCGAACAACACAAAATGAATTAGAGAAAGTCAAACGTGATGTAGACACCCTCTGGGCATACACGGAAGATAAAGAGGAATCTACCAGACCGAAATCAGAAAAGCAATATTCACCAAAGGAGAAACTAGATGACATCAGAAAAAAATACAGCAAGCTGAAGGGAGAAAGCACTGCTATATATTTGTAAGTTTAAGCAATTAAAGGCTTAATATTCCGAGCTTCAAAGAAATAAAAACGCCACAGATTCATTAATGTAGTTAAAATTCCTCAATTAAGTAAGAACATATTAAAGCGGACATTGACCCCAGAAGGATACATAGTCCAATCTCATTGTGACATATTTTCGAGATTTTTGATCGATATTATTCTCTACTGGCCACTATCTGCCGGAATTTTTAATATGCCCCTAGTAATTCTTCCTTTTTTGACATTGAATTTTGCTTACTTTATGTATTGTGGATTCAGTAAATGTTTATACGTATTCTACAGAGCGTTAAAGGAAAAAGACGATATCCTGACCAAGACAGAAAAGGAGCTTAGGCAGCAACTGACACAACTAGAATTAGAAGTAATCAAACGTGAAGACGAGCTTGATCAGAACCAAAAGGAAATTTCAAAGTAATATTGAAATCACTCCCATCTGTGAATCTTCTGCCTATCTAAGTTTATGTGTCAATTTAATTGTCTCTGCCTCTATGTTTTTTTCTGTCATCTTTGGCTAATCTGTATTTGTGTTCCTTTTTCCATCTGGCGGTCCGTCTGTCCGACTGTTTATATACATGTTTCTCTCTTTTCTCCTTTTCTTCGTCTTGCATTTTGTCTTTTCTATTAGTCTCTGTTTTTTAGACTCCTTGTCTGTCTGTGTCGTTCGTTTTCCTCTCTGCTCCTCTATGCCTGACTACTCGTCGTTTTTGAAAATCTCTTCACTGGATTATGGGAATAAATATTTCGTTGAGTAAAGGAATCATTCTTCATATATATATGTAGCTGAAAAGTAACTATTGAGACACACATAAGCATAAAAGAACTCATTTATCCACACTTGACATTGACGACATATTTTTATCTTTCGATGATAGATTAAGAGAAGATTACAAACGAAAAAATGAACAAAATGTTAAAGAACAAACAGAAATGAAAGAAAGATTAAAGTTGGCACAGGAGACCTTAGAAAAAGAAAAGTCGCAGTACCGAACCGAAGTACAAAAAATGAGACAAGAAATTGAGGAAATGGAATCTCAGATTGATGACATAGGAAAAGAGAAACTTGAGCTTCAGAGACGGTAACATTTATAAAATATTGTTAGAACAAAAAAGTGTCTTTCAATCCGGATAGTTAGAGCGTCGCACCCAAACCATTAAAATTCTCACCTTTTGTCAGCACAGCTTTGGGTTCTGCTTGGACCTAGATTGATGATTAGAGACAGTTTGCTGGTTTAGTTGTGGGAGGTTCTGGGCTTTCCCATTGATCATTTATAGGCGTATTCTCCCTGCACCAATAAAAATGGACCTGACTTGATAGGTGTGAATGATTGTAGATTGTAGCATTAAGAGAGCAAACCCGTTAATCACTGTGGAAGCAATTTTATTCAGTCGTTTTCTATTAAGATAATTCTGCAAAATTAATTTAGATTTTGATAATCATTATTGAGTGAAAAAGATTTTGACACGGTGATTATTCACCGATTCAGTGTAAAAATTTGAATCTCAGATATAAGTCTTCCCAAGCGTTTTTGTCAATCATGTAGGTTGTAAAAGCCAAAACGTGTTCTCAATTAATGACATTTTTTTCAACAAAGTTTAGAAGGGGATCTTTATCTTCTATGAAATATAATTACTGATGACTACTCGTCCTGGTTTATGTGGGTTTTATGGTAATTTATATTTAGATTATTTTTATTTTTGTAATCTCAGTAATGTCTTTTGTGTTACTCTGCATAACTGTTCGTAATCTAAATCTTTTTTTTTCTTTCGCCGATAATGAATTGAATCTACCGTAAGACTGAGCGATGGTCGAGAGAGACATAAACCAGTTACAAACAAAAATCAACATGAAAACGAATTTCATTCATGACTGTCCTATTTACATAATTCTTTATTATTATTGATCTGTCTCATTTATATTTGAACTAAACTCAAAAAAAAAATTTGAACTTGACATAATCATTTACTGCTTAAGTATAAATGCACGATCTCTGATAGGAGATATTCCTAGCTTTGGCATTAAGTACATAGTAAAACATTAAGTATGTGATCGGTTAATAAAAGTGGCAACTAAAAGTAGTGATTCAGCAATACGTTTTCTTTCAACACTACTGACTATTTGAAAAGACTCGTATATGTTAAATGGTTGATTATTCTTTATTTTCAAAATACAGGTTGTTATGCCATTTTACGTTTTATTCTATTTATAATACATGTACGTGTATGTAACCTTCTAGATACTTTTATAATAAGTTTTCATAAATTTCTATTGGTTTTGTGTGGAAAAAAATTGAATAACAATATCGCCTTTGGTTATCCCTTATAGCCCTCATAACCGATGCCTCCTTTTCAAGCACTCAATAGAGATGTTTTATCACGATTACCCCTCTTTAACACATTTACCGTACGAATGATCTACCTTATCAACCATTGTTCGTTATAAACCTGTTACTTTTTTTTGTTTTATGATTTATTTGGAAAAAAAACGAAACTGTAGTCGTCAGATTATTCTCGAAGTATCCTCTATTCATCGTGTTGTCCAGTTTTGATAATTAAAATTGAGTCGTCAGTTACAAGGCTTTCTGAAAGAAGAAACCGAGCATTATGTGTAAAAGTATATAAACAACGGAAAACCACTGATTTTCAAATTAATGAGATCGGCCTTATTTATACTTTATAGTACAAGGCGACTGGTAAGTCAATGGTGTGAAATAATTTGTGAATACTGTTGTTATGTGGAGAAAAATGTCAGTTACGCTGATGCTACTCGACACTTGAAAAAAATATAAATGTAATTCACCTATTTTTCCCTTTCTTCTATGCGTCTTGCATTCTGAAGATGCTTTATTTGTACGATTTTATTTTATAGTGTCCAAAATGCAAAACTATATACGAACTGTTTGTTGTGAACACGGAGTGGATGGGGAGTATTGTATTCCACTGTGTATTTCATGCATCTAAGTATTGCATGGTACTTTACTGATCAACGCTCCTTAATTGTATAGTAACTCCAAATATTCTCAAAAAGTCTTACAAAGGTTCTGACCCCTTCACTACAAGAATTGGAATCCATATTATTGAGACGTAAAAGTACCTGCTACCTAACGTTTGACATTACTGTCACGATTGTGTAAAGTAATGTGGAATTTAACACTAGAACTGTGTTTCATATTTTTTTCAACCGTTTCTTTCATACAACTGCATTTCGGGTTGCTTACGTTACCTAAAGTGGATACATCCAGGTTTTTATGATTTACCATCTTCAGAAATGTTTTGTTTTGTGTTACAGATTGAATAAACATGTTGGATCACAGATAGAGGGTATAACACTCCCTGCGGACATAAATGACGCCAACAGGCCCACGAAACTGGCTGAGAGGTTTACAGAGTTGTATAAAAACGAATGGATAAGCACACATGAGATACTTAAGAACCAACTGTTAATGGGAGAAAAAGAGGCCATTACATTTCTGCTAAAGACTGTACAGGTAAAATGACCTATATCACTCATTATATATTTGATATATATCCATTTGTGCGAAAAGACATACATGTATTTCATTTAATGACGTAGCCATTAGTGTTTTACCTCACCTGAACCGAAGGTTCAAGTGAGCTTTTCAGATCACATTTTGTCCGTCGTCCGTCTGTCTGTCTCTAAATTTTGAACATTTTCGACTTCTTCTCAAGAACCACTGGGCTAATTTCAACCAAACTTAGCACAAAACATACTAAGGTAGAGGGGATTCAAGTTTGTTCAAATAAAGGGTTAGGCCCTTACCAAAAGGGAGAGATGGGGCTACAATAGGAGCCTAAAGTTTAACATAGGTTTATATAGGAAAATATCTATAAAAATCTTCTTCTAAAGAACAGCAAGTATACAGTTCATCAAATTAATATTGGAGCATCATTATATAGTGTAGATTCAAGTTTATTTAAATGGTTGCTGTCAAGGTGAAGATGGGGCCACAATAGGGGCCCAAAATTTGAAATAGGTTTATCCAGGAAAATAAATGTAAAAATCTTCTTCTGAAGAACAGCAAGTTTACATGAACAATTTATCAAATTAACATGGGAGCATCATTATATAGTGTAGATTCAAGTATGTTCAAATGGTGACCCCCAGGGTTAAGATGGGGCCTCAGTAGGGGCCCAGAGTTTAACATAGGTTTATATAGGAAAATATCTTTAAAAATCGTCTTAGCAAGAACAGCAGGTGTACAGTTTATCAAATTGATATTGTAGCATCAATAAATAGTGTATGCAATTGATATTGTAACATCATTATATAGTGTATGTTCAAGTTTGTTCAAATAATAGCTGCTAGGGTCAAGATGGGGCCACAATAGGGGTCAAAAGTTTAACATAGGTTTACATAGGAAAATATCTTTTAAAATGTTCTTCCTAAACACATTAAGTATAAAATTCATCAAATTGATATGGAAGTATCATTATATAGTGCAGATTCAAGTTTGTTCAAATGGTAGTCGCTGGGGTCAAGATAGGGTCACAATAGAGGCACAAAGTTTAACATACATGTATGTTTGTATAGGAAAATATCTTTAAAAAATTCTAAGCAAGAACAACAGGTGTACAGTTTATCAAATTAATATTGTAGCATCATTAAATATTGAAGATTCAAGTTGGGGGCACAGTAGGGGTCCAAAGTTTAACAAATGAGAGGTTCGTCTTTGTCCATACCTTTCAATTGTGACACGTTGTAAATCCAAAATTTCTCCATCTCTGTGAAATGTTTTGGTGAGCGATGTGGCCCAATTGGCCTCTGGTCTTAATATTATATAAGCTAAAGCACGAAGGTATAGAATTGGCTGAGAAATTGTAGATTTACACACCATACAAAATGACACATAACACTCCTAAAACTTACTTATATACTCATCAGATTTCCAGATCTTGTGTCAGTCGATGACAAACAAATTCTTCGTTTAGGTAAAAAGATGATGGGTTCTGAGTAACTAGATTTACTGTTTGTACTTCTCGTCAATTGAAGGAAGTATACCAGTTCTGCAGAAGTTTGGCTTCAGATCATTTGATTGATGTCCACAATGTTCTTCTCCTGGGTAACAAAAGCGGGTCTGCAGCTCAGGTAAATAAGCTTCATAAATGTTACTGCAATATATCTTCTTATGTAAGATTAAGATATTTCACATCTATCTTTAAACAAAAATCGGTGGTAATGATCACTTGGTTCCTTGTAAGTGACTTTCAAAACCCGATACGACCTGCCATCTGGGCGAATGCTGTGTGACGGTTTTTTTATGCGGATTACTCCGTTTATCTTTTCAACAGGGGGTGATTACTCATCCAAGACACATGATCCCACCTCCGGTGTGGTTGGAGTCCGTCTTTGCCCAACTCTTTATATGTCTTCATTATAGGAATTATTTGATCGATCACTGTTTGTTACTTTACCTCTTCATTCAAAGAGAGCAAATAAATTCGGACGGAACCGAAACACATGGAGATAATGCATATACACGTACTTAATTTTTGTCTTTGGGAGGAAGCAATTGAAATAGATATCACGTCTCATTAAGGATCGTTGAATACAAGACACTGACAACAATTTTTTTTTTCAAAAACAATGCGTCGATGGAAATATTGAGTTAAATATGTTATCTAGACAATTGTTGACCATACAATTTGCCGAATTAATTATTGAAGGAAATGCTTCTTTGATTCTTGGAAATTTGATCTTTTTGGGCGAGTTTTACTTTTTTCTGGTTTACCTTATTCAGTAATTAATCAGCTGTATGTTCTTTTGAAAAGGATGTTGTACTCGGGTATTATTGATTTGAATGATAATTCAGATGCTGACAGGAAACCTTCGATAGAAAATAAGAAAATAAAATGACCTTTTTTCTAGGCATTTAGAGAGAGTGTTAAGAAGTTGACTAAAGAGGAAACGAAGCTGATAAAAACTGTGCGCAAATCTACGGCCATCCATGCTGTGGATACTGTTCACATGGTAAATAGTATTGATATTAAGTTCATAACTATGCTTATGATATGTCGAGTGAGTTTCAATGAAATTTAAGGTTTATATGAATGATCGATTTCATAATTATATATATAAGCAGGTCGAGGGATTCCATTGATCCAATGAATATTGGAAAGAAACAAGAAGTCCATAGAATATTACTTATCTGGAAAAAATATTGTATTGAGTAATATATATAGTGTATTGAGTCAATGCGTATTTAATATGACCTGCTAAAAATCACATTTTTTCTGCACAAACATGATTGAATTGACATATACTTTTCTTATCGTATATGACTCATACAATTATTTTTCTTGTCCATATAGATTTTATAAGTACAGAATGCAATTTCATAGTATAGAACAAAAGAATTAAAGCTACAATTGGTATAGAGTCTAGCGATTAAGTCGCCTTTCTATGTATCTATCTGTCGTAGGATTCCATCTTAATGTTGCTGCAAGTATGTCTGGATGTCGGTATTAATTTGACAACTTTTCCAAAGCCAGACGTCTGAATTCAAATAACGCTGACGTTAGCATGATTATTATTAATCTTTTTAGCTTACAACCGAAGCTTTTACCTTTTGTTAACCTCGACACATGAATAGGGACATAATTGGAAATAAATCTCCTTTTATTCCTAGCAAATACAGAAGGGGTGGTTAAGTGCATAGTATGTACTTCCGGCCTATTATGAGTATTAGACAAGGTTGAAAAAAAGAATAAATGTAATAACTTTTGTATTGCTCGAAAAACAGAATTTAAAGGTTTATACTCCAAATTGCAGCACAAACAAAAAAAAAGGCAGGACGGACCTTCGATCTATGGTATTTGATAACTAAAATATTGTTAGCTTCCCTTTTTTGCTTCCCTTTTCTTTAATGTTTCTTAATACATTCTAGTCTGGTAAAATTTAAAATATAAATACGTTGTATATAT